>RJWM01034852.1:0-19357 GCA_004363535.1 Dasyprocta punctata | reverse complement strand
TTTTTTTTTTTTTTTTCCCCTCTGCCAAACCAGAATTAGCCGGTATAGGAACGAAGGAGCGTGAAGATTTGAAATTGCACGGATTGGAAGGGCGCGCGAGTGCGCCCCGGGCACCTCCAAACGCACCCTTTTTTAAGGCACCAGGCCTGGAGCCCCAGCTTCAGACTCCGCCAAACGTCCCCCGGCCGGGCGGCGCGCGGCGGACCAGCCCCGGAGCCCCGCGCCCTGCGCACGGAGCCGGGCGGAGAGCCGAGCCTGCCGGACGCCGCGTCTGCAGGATGAACGGCGACATCGCCACCCGTCTCGACGCCCAGCCGCCCCGGGGGCTCCGAGCCGAGCAGCGAGTTCGGCGGTCGCGGCCGGGAGCCGAGTGAGGCCCGAGCCCGGTGGGCTGCAGGCGGTGAGTACCCGAGGTTGCACCGCGCCGCAGGCCGGGGATGGAGCGGCGCCGGGGCAGCTCGGAGCCGGGGACGCGGGGGGCCGCCGCAACGCGGGGACCCCGGGCGAGGGGCGGCGGGAGCCCTGGGCTGGGCGGGGAAGGCGGCCCCCACCCCACGCCTGGAGGCTGGGCCGCCCGCGCGCCCCCAGGGTCCCCGCCCGGCTGGAGAGCGCGCTCGGCCCCGCGCCCGGCCCGGAAGGGACGGTGACGGGCGTAGAGCCGCGGAGCTGCGGCCGCGGCGAGATCTGCGCGCCGGTGTGGGACCATGCGGGGCCCGGCGTCCCCGTGGTGCCAGGGACGGGAATGCGCGCTTGGGAACCCGGGTCCTGCGGGGCCGAGGCCACCTCCTTCGATGCTGAGCCTCCCTTAGCGGTTCCGATCCAGGCTCCTCCAGAGAACAACGCACAGACTAAAACGGGGCGCGGGACCAGCACGGCCGTCTCAGGGCCACCCGTGGCCCAGGCCGGGATGCTGTGTTCGGAGCTCAGCCCTGCTCACCAGTCAGCCCTGCTGAAAAGCTGGCTCCGAAGGGTCGCGGAGAGTGGTCATTGGGGTTCGGAGAGAGGCTCTTTCACCTTGTGTGTGTGGAGGGAAAGCGGAATGGTGGGGTTCGACTCTGCACGCTTGGGGTCAGACTTGGGTTCACCACCCGCTAGCTTGACCTCTGACAAGTGGCTCAGTTTCCTTATCTGAGAAATGGGGACGCTGATGCCAGTGGGACCAAAATAGCGTGGAGAATCCAGCCAGCACAATCCTGGTTTAGAGGAGACATTCGTGTGCTCAGGCCCCTCAGTGTATGTGAAGCCAGGTTGCCGGCTTCTCCTGTGGCTTCTACACTAGCTTAGCGTAGCCCCTCAACGTTCTCTGCTCCAGCTCTTTGGCCTGTTGGTCTCTAGTGCGCCCCCAGAATTCCTGTAGACACCTGGTTTAGGGGACAGAAGTGGCCACAGAGACCCAAACTGAAGGCGATCCCTGCACCACATTCCTGCGACCGATGGAGGAGCTGCTAGCGGCACACCTTATCCACCTTTCGGGCAAATTGTCATTTTAGTTTTAACTTGCTTCTCATAATAATGAACTCACTATTTGTGACATAATGACAATCACCAAGTCAATAATAATAATAAATAGTAATAATAATAATTGACTTTGCCTGGCGCACACACATGTAATCCCAGCTACTTCAGAGGCTGAGACTGAAGGATCACAAGTTCAAGGTCAGCCTGGGCAATTTAGCTAGGTCCTGTTTCAACATTAAAATTAAAAAGGGCTGGAAGTATAGCTCAGTGAGGGAGCCCTTACTGGACATGCAAGAGATACAAGAAACCCTGGATCAATCCCCAGTACTGGGGGGGGCGGGGAGGGATGAAAACTCAAAATCAAAAAGATGAATTAGCTTGTGAAACTTCCTCCTGTGACAGAGCTATAGAAAATGTAATTTTGTTTTAGTCTGATACACTCGAGAAAGAGCTATCGTTTTCATTTTTACCTATTACTACGTAAATCTATGGCTTGCATGTTTCGTATCCTACAAGTGTTAGTGCGACCCTCACTCCAACCCATCATTTATGATTTCTTTGTCCTGGTTTACAGACCCACTTTTGGGGAGAATGGAAGGGTGACTGTTTGGTCCCGTCATCTTCCCATTTCCTTCCTCTGTCTCTACCAGGGCAAGACCCAACTGTCACGTCGGGGTTTCCAACAGTACATGCTTAGCAAAGGTCCTGTGCTCACGCCCGCTGCCGCCATGGGTCACAGGCACTGGCTGGGGGTGACCGTGAAGGCCGTGCAGCGGAGAAAGGTGTGGATGGCAGTGGGACAGTCCAGATACCCTCCAGGAGTACAGTTATCCTATTTCAAATGATGATACTGTATCTCCTAATTGTATAGATGCAAACATGCTAAAGGGCAGGTTGGAGGGTAGGGTGGCGTCTTAGTTGTCAGCTGCTGTAGCAGTGTATACAAACAGGGTAAGTCGTGAGCAGTAGACGTGTGGCTCATGGTTCTGGAAGCTGAGAAATGCCAGGTCCAGGCTGCCGCTGGAGAAGGCTTCTTTCCTGCATCGTAACACAGTGGAAGGGCAAGCAAAGCATACCCAACGCAAACAGCGAAAAGTCAGGCCAAGTCCATCCTTTTTACAGAAACCTGCTCCAGAGGTAACTAACCGGCTCCAGTGAGAACGACCTTCACTCATTCCTGAAGATGAAGCCCTTGTGGGCTCATCACCCCTTAAACACCCCACTGGTCAGTTCTGTTACAATGGCAACTGAATTCCAACATGAATTTGGGAGGGGATTTTTCAAACCATAGCAGCAATGATCACTTATTTTTCTGTTGTCTTTGGTTTAAGTTAATCTAGTTGGACAGTAAGTTAACTGTGACTAATCAAGGAGTAATTACTTTTAGAGAGATTTAAGTTTGAAATGCTCTGAAAGTGCCTCCTGAGGATCTGAAAGAATTTCTTTTTGCCTCACCCCAGCCTTCTTGAGCACTGACTTCTGCACACGTGACTGTGCCTCTGGAATAAATCGGGCCCACTAAGTGTTATACGATGTCATTTATTTATGCACAAATAAACTGGAAATGCTAACAGCAGTCCAATGGCAACTGTGTCTCAACCCATAAGATAAATAATTCACTGAGAATATAAAGTTCTTAACATTGCTTTGGAAAAGTGCTTCCTATTTCAAGTGCTTTTCTGTGAAAAGCACTTGCAAAACTATTACTGTAACAAAAAGGCATTTTTAATTGTAAATAAACTTTAGGGTAATGCCCAGTTTCGTCGTCTTAGTATACTCAATACTGCTGAGATTTGTCTGATCGACTGTAAAATGACATTGTTTCTCAGCTGGGACATTCACACCTGTGTCAAGCTGCCTGGTTCTTTTTCTGGCTCTGCTGTAGTCTGCATGTTACGGGCAGGGACAGAGCTGATGCACCAGCAGCCACCCCTTCTGAGCCCTGCTTTGCCGGCCTGTCCCCTGACCATGCGTGGCTCTGCCCCAGGATGTGGGCTTGGACAGCAAAGGCTTCCCCTTCCTCAGAGAACTGAGCAGGTGCCTGTGTAGGAAGAAAGATGCATGGGTGTTGGAGACACACATGCACACACACACACACACACACACATATACACATGTGCACACACTCCGGTACACACACAGGCACGCATGTGCGTGCAGAAGCTTTGAGCCCAAGGCAGACTGGAAGATTACCCCTGACAAGTGGCTCTTGGGTTGCCTACTTTTTTTTCCTCTTTTATAATTTAACCACTAATTCACCTGTAGGCTAGAGGCTGATTTGGATTATGTATTTATTTATTTATTTATTTTATTTTATTTTAAAGATAGTAAAATCCAACAAAAGACAACAGAACAATCAAAACAAAGCAGTAGAACTGTCATAGAACTTCAAAGAGAGATACTATGAAAGCAATAGCTACTATAGTGTATCTTGGTATTTTCAGAATAGTTGACCATTCCACCAGGTCTAGCAAAAACAAACCAAAAACAAAACACAATAAAACCAATAAAAACAGGATATGAAATAAAGAAAAAAAAGAAACAACAATTAATCAAAATTAGGCAAAACAATGACAACAATATTGGGGCTCAAAGACAGGACAATCCCACATATTTGCCACACTGCACAATGTCATCTTCCCAAGAAATGCTCAGCCTGTGGGCACCAGGCCTGCAAAATAACCTAACAATACAAGCATTTAGTTGCTTTATGTACCTTAGTTGCTATGAACTTAGCCAGTCCTCTGAGCCAGCAGGTTGTTTATGGGGCGGGGAGGTCATGCCGGTAGGCCTATGGGACACACATCTCTTTCTCTTCCTGGAGTCTGTGCAGTCGTGCACACTCACCAGGGAGGCAGGCGGGTTTTCTTCTGGTTGCTGCCTCTCTGCCCAGCATGGTGGGTTCTCAAAAGGCACATCGTTCTCTCCCAGGAGTCCGCATGGTCGCACACACACTCACCAGGGAGGCAGGCGGGTTTTCGATTTGGATTATTTAAAAGATAGAAACCTTTATTTTCTTACAAGAGATGTTTTCTTAGATATTTTTCTTTTTACCAATAAGTATAAAGAAAGGAGAAGTGCCCTGCCAGGCCATCAGTATTTTTCTGTGTCTCACTGCAGTGGTGTCTCCCGCAGACTCTGTTTTGGACAACAGCAGAAACAAGGGGAGTATTGCACGTGCCCATTTTCTAGCCCCTTCTCGAGCTGATACTTTAGCCTGGCCTTTCCAGTCTTCAAAGAGCCTTCACAGTTTTGTTGTCCCTGAGCCCTGGGCCGGTGTACGAGGCCGGTGCTCTCTCTCTCAGCTGCCTACAGCCCAGCCCCGGCCACTGTATTTTTGATGCTAGACTCCCCTCCCCTAGCTTGGCTGTGATTGGCTGCTTTACCAGGTGTGGCGCTTTGATGTTGGATGTTAGAGATGCTTTCAGATTTTTTTTTTTTACTTGTTTTCCACTATTTCAAAGTTTCAGCCTAAGGGTTTAGTTGAGCCTTGAAGGGTGAGGAGAAAAGAACCAGGAAGCTTAGAAGGAGGAAGCCTGTTCCCAAGAGAGGGACGCCGAGGCCGGCACACCTGCTGGAGAGACTGCGCGTGCGCGCCGTGTTTGGGGCGCTGCAGGTGCTTGTGCAGGACGGAGGGTGGGGTGCACAGGTCAGGCGGGGACAGCGAGAGACCTGACAGCAGCAGCCAGAGCACAAGAGCGGCCTGGGCACTGAAGCAAGTGAGTGAGGGCAGCTTGGACTCGATCCCCAGGACGAGTTGAAGGGGTGGGGATAAGGCAGATGAGCAGTTGAAAGAGGACCGGGCCGGGAGCAGCACGCCCAGGCAGCCGTGGCTATGAACTGCACAGCTGCAGAGGAGACAGAATGATTGAAAAGACAGAAATCCTACCAAGCAAGAGGGCTGGGGATTTAGCTCAGCGGTGTAAGCGCCTGCCTGGCAAGCGTGAGGTTGTGAGTTCGATCCCTGGTACCAAAAGAAAGAAAGAAAGAAAGAAAGAAATCCTACCCAGAACCAAAAATGCAAGAAAGGAAGCACCCAGATGAGCCCAGGGCGGGTTGCTCCCTGGCTCCTCCCCTGGCGTCCTCGGCTCCCAACACCTATTTCCTTCCCAACTCCCCGTCAGCCCTTGGACAGAACCCAAGCTAGAGTGCTGGAACAGACTGCTTGTCAGACAGGAAGCGCGACAGGGCTTGCAGGCCTCCTAGCCCTTGGCCAGGTTGATAATAAGACTGCTTAGCTCAGGCCTGTACCCACACAAGCTGGAGGGGCCTCAGCTGGCCGTGATCTGCGTGCGTTTCTCTAGTCAGACTACATGGTTGAAAAAAAAAATCAGAGATTCTCCAGAGAACGTGGATATTCCGGAGTAGCACAGCATCGCAGGGGGAAGGTGTGTGTGCATTTAAGGAAGTGGAAACGAGGGGAAATTTCAGAGATATAGGAAGCCGGATGTGGTGGTACAGGCTTGTTATCCATCCCAGCTGTCTCGGGGACTGAGGCAGGAGGATTGCAAGCTCAAGGCCAGCCTGGGCTCCCTCCCTTCCTCCTTCCCTTCTTCAGAAAATCACTTCATTCCTCTGAGTTTATCATTGTGTTTCCAAGATTACAATATTTATAGACAGATGGCTGTAAAACCGAAATGGAGCTAAGGGTGGTAGCACAGGCCGGTAATCCTAGCACTCTGGGAGGTTGAGGAGGATCACTGGTTCAAATCCAGCCTGGGTCACCTAGTGACTTAGACCCTGTCTCCAGATTTAAAAATTTAAAAAAAAGAAAAAAAATTTTTTAAGGGTTGAGGATGTAGCTCAGTGCAAAGGCCTGATGACTCTTGGCTCTTGATGCTGTGAAAAAAGTAAGGAATGGTCTCAAATCTGCCTACAAGGAAGACTAATGTGAAGGTCTAACATGACCCAGGAGCCACCCAGGTCACGATGGGAGAGGGAGCAATCTGAAGAAGATAACGATTCTCTTTTGTTTTGCTGTTGGGTGCAATGATTTACTTTGTGTATTTCAGGAAACCTCGGAAAATGTACACGAGTCATGAAGACATCGGGTATGATTTTGAAGATGATTCCAAGGATAAGAAAACGCTCAAGCCCCACCCGGACATCGATGGCGGGTGGGCGTGGATGATGGTCCTCTCCTCTTTCTTCGTGCACATCCTCATCATGGGCTCGCAGATGGCCCTGGGCGTGCTCAACGTGGAGTGGCTGGAAGAATTCCGCCAGAGCCGCGGGCTCACCGCCTGGGTGAGCTCCCTCAGCATGGGCATCACCCTGATCGTGGGTACGTTTGCGCATGAGCTATGGGAAACCCAAGGATTGCCAGTGAAGGTCCCCCGTTAGCCACGTTTCTAGTCTTTCCTACTGTGGTTAAGCCTTCCTTTGCTGCTATTGCTGCCCTCCGCCACCATGAACCGTTGCCCCTCTGCCGTGAGCCCACCTGCCTTGGAGCCAGCCGATAATGGACTGAAACCTCTACAAAACTGTGAGCGCCAATAAACTTTTCCTCCTTGAAAACATAAAAAATAATACTAATTATGGTTAAATATAGAGCGCACAAAATTTACCATTTTAACCATTTTTAGGGACACAGCTCAGGGCTGTTAAGCACGTTCGTATTTTTGTGCTGCCGTCACCAACATCATCTCCGGAACTCCTTCATCCCCGAAAACTGAAACTGTTCTCATGAAACCCGACCTCCCTGTTCCCACCTGCCCCAGGCCCTGGCTACCACCACTGTATTTTTTGTCTCTATGAATTTGATTTTTCTAAGTACTTGGTGGAAGTAGAATCCTATAATATTTGTCCTTTTGTGTGATATGACTATTTGAATGTTTTAAGCATCGTTTTGAAAATTGATCATTTAACCTCTGCGTGATTGTGCAGGCCTATAATCCCAGCACTTGGGAGACTGAGGCAGGATAATGGCCGATGGCCAAGAGTTCAAGGCCAGCCTGAACTGCATAATGAGACCCAGTCTCAAAAAAATATATATATTTTTTTGATCATTTAAAGCTGGGCATGGTAGCACACGCCTGTAATCCCAGCACTTGGGAGACTGAGGCAGGATGATAGCCAATGGCCAAGTGTTCAAGGCCAGCCTGAACTGCATAATGAGACCCAGTCTCAAAAAAAATATTTTTTTTTTGATCATTTAAAGCTGGGTATGGTAGCACACGCCTGTAATCCCAGCACTCAGGAGGCTGAGGCAGAAGGATCCTCCTAAGTTGGAGGCCCCTGGAGTAAGTTCAAGGTCAGCCTGAGCTACATAGTGAGACTTTGTCTCAAAACACAGTAAACAACAAAAATTGGATCATTTAGAAAACTCTCTTCTATGGGGGATTTAGCTGAGCAGTATAAGTGCCAGCCTGGCAAGGACGAGGTTGTGAGTTCAATCCCTGGTACCAAAAAACAAAAAAACAAAAAAACCTCTTCTGTCTCATACTGTTTTCTTAACTGTTATATTCATTATGTCATTTCAAGTCTCTGCTTATTTAACATTTATGAATATCTTTTAAAAGATGTAGGGCTGGGGGAGCTGGGCATGGTGGTACACACCTTTAATCCCAGCACTCAGGAGGCTGAGGTAGGAGAAGCATTGTGAGTTCAAGGCCAGCTTGGACGACAACATGAGTGCAAGGCCGGCCTGAGCTACATAGTGTGGCCCTGTCTCAAAAAACTAGGGCCAGGAGTTTGGCTCAGTGGCTTAAGCACCTGCCTGGCAGGTGCAAGGTTGTGAGTTTGATTCCCAGTGCCACAGAAAAGAAAAATAATAATAATAAATAAATAAAATAAATAAATAAATAAAAGATATAGGGCTGGGGATATATCTCAGTGGTAATCAAGTAACGAACTTGTTTTGGAGTTTTGATATTTTTAATCCAAAATTTTATTGATCATCTGTTATTAGAAAAAAAACTATTAAGCTGTTTTGAGAAAGTTTGTTGATGTAACAGGAAGAAATAGTAATATATTTTTGTACTTACTAGTTGAGTCTAACTACAGAGCAGTCTATAAAACCAATTCTTCTATAGTTGGAGATACTAAACCAAGAACTTACTATGATGTGTGTCAGTTTGGGAACCAAACAACTTTCACTCTCAACTAATATTATTTTTTTCTTCAACTAATATTAATAAGCATCTGTTACATACACCAGGTGCTTTTCCTTACATTATCTTGTTTAATCCTATTTAATTCTCTTAATCCTCTGAGCTCATTACCACTGTACCCTAATTTTTTTTAGTTGTTTCACTTAAGGTAAATTGATGCTTCACAACTATTTTATTTAAAATATTGACGATATATTTTATACTACAAATATAAATCTAATCTTCAGGTTTCATGAGTACGTGTGTAATGGTATATGTGTGTCTGATTGGAATCGGTAGCTTCTCGGTGATTTCTGTTTAGTAATTAATTGCCTAAATCCACATCAGAGATGCATTGGTCTTGGCAGACATTCATTTGAACATTGAATTTGTTTCCGGTATAATATATATTATAATTCAGCATTCTAGGCTTTTTTTTTTTT
The DNA here is from genome assembly GCA_004363535.1 of Dasyprocta punctata. Lineage (NCBI taxonomy): Eukaryota > Metazoa > Chordata > Mammalia > Rodentia > Dasyproctidae > Dasyprocta > Dasyprocta punctata. The sequence continues at coordinate 10,365 of RJWM01034852.1, read as the reverse complement.
TTTTGACGTGTAGATCAAAATACAGATTCAATCTAGGAAGTGTGTGCCTGCGACAACTACAAAAAACAAAAATCCTCAAGAAAAGGCTAGGATACAAAATGTTCCAGTGTTTCCCAAGCCATCCAATCAGGTTGTCTTATGTATTATTTCATGTTTCATGAATTCCATAGAAATAAGCGTGGAAACTAAGTGCCAAAATTATTGGACATGGTTTTGCCCATGATCCTTAAAACCAAAAACTCCGGTTCATAGCCACGGTGGAATGTGACTGTCATCACTGATGCCTTTGAGGAATAAATGTATGTGCAGAGTGATGTCAGACAGCCCTTGAATTCCAGATAGCAGAATTTCAGATTATAACCTAGCATTTCTATGGGGAAAGCTGCCTGCCAGATAAACATCTTTTGCCCTGGGTTGCATGCATCATAACATAGCAAGGTTCATAGCAAGATGATGAAAGGTCTTTTATTTTATCTAGCATGTTCTTAAGTCAATAACTTCCTTAAATCCTAAACTTCCTGGTACAGAGTGGCGCCAGACAAGGTATACAGTATGAGGGACCAATTCCAAACCAGAAACCACCTAACAGGTCTTTGTTCTTTTGCACCTACTGTGTGCCAAGTGCACATTATTGTGGGGAGTGGCTGAGCTGGAGATCAACCACACATTTGGGGCTAGTGCAGGGCCAGCCCCGAGAACGCAGAGTGCCAGAGGAGAGCCATGTGAACACGCCAAGGGGACTCCAGCAAGGCCAGTCCCGCAGGTGCCCAGCCTTGGTGCTCCCCCCTGTTAACCACAGCACGGACAGCTCTGAGAATGTTTCGCTTTCAGTGTTCTCAGCAAAACACTGAGACCGTGTGCTTTCGGCCACGTCGTGCGCTTCCCCTCTTTTTACTGTGTATAAATAAAGACACAGACTGTGCCGGGTCATCACTGCCTCTCCATCAGAGAGGCCAGGTCCCCCTGGTCCCAGCTTTCCTTTTAATATGTGGCTAGTTTTTTCTTAATCTCCTGTCACCCACTTTGAGGACCCCGTTGACTGCACAGGTAGAAGCACATTATATATGAGATTTCAATGGTCCTATGACACTGATGGCCAGGCCATCATCTCTGTCCTAGAAAGGAAGAACTTGCATCACTCAGTGATGTTACTGAAGGTTGAACAGCCAGGAAGTGTAGGACAGGCTTCAAACCTGGTCTGCTGACCTCCAGAAATGTGTGCCCTTACATCAAGTGAGAACTGAAAATAGACTTGCGGTGAATGAATACATGTTGTTTGCATCTTCTAATCATTGTGAGCACATTTAGGTTACCTGTTTTAAATTTTTTTTAAAAAAAAATCCATGAACCGTGTTGCAGTAGTTGGAAGCCATCTCTTGCTCTGTCAATGGTTTGCATATGGTAAATCCAATAAATACGCATTGTTTCATTCTTTACCAACATGGATTTGCAGGTGTCCCGCCCGAGGCCCCAGCTTTTAACAAAACTTACTCCCCTTGTTCCTTTCCGGTCAGCTTCTGTGATGAGAACTCCCTGAATAATTTTTGGTGCGCAATTCATGGGCTACAGAAGCTCATTGACTTCCTAAGTGAATTTAGAGCTGTGGTTGTCAGTCCTGACTGCACTTCTGAGTCACCTGGGGGGCTTTTAAAGATCCTGATCATCAGGCCATGCTTGGACCATCAGACCAGAATCCCTTGGGATAGAATCCAGGCATCAGGAAGTTTTTATTAAGCTTCAGAGTGATGCAATGTGAAGCCAAGGCGGGGAGCCGTGGATGTAGAGATGCTAAATCTTTATCCTACAGGACTCAGGGTTCAGAGAGTGACCTCCTTTCACCCCAAGCGCCAGCCAGGCTCACTTTAGATTGTCATTGTGATCCAAGCTTTATGGCCTTACCGGCCTATCAGAGACTGAGATAGGCAAAATGGGATGACATTGTTTCAGTCCATAGTTGGCTGGTTTGGAGGCAGAGCGGCATGGCAGAGGGGCACGGCAGAGGAGAAACAGCTCATAGCTTGGCTGCAGGAAGCAGAGAGAGAGAGAGATCAAGAGGGGAAGGGGGAGATAGGCCCTTTCGGGTCATGATCCCAGTGGCCCACTCCTCCAACCAGGCTTTAGCTCCCAACATCACATCCAGCTATGAACTCATCAGTGCACTACTCCACTGGGGTGTCATGCCCCCGTGATCCAGTTCCCTCCCCAGCACCCCACCTTTGAGTACATGAGGCTTTGCAGGGACACCTAGATATAAACCACACCACCATTGAATTACTCTCCATTAGCCTCAGTTGTAATCAAAGGGCTGTATCTCAGTTTTCCTTTCCTGTCTTCAGAGTATGGGGGGAGTTCTTTTGTTTTTGTTTTTTTTTTTTCTGAAATGACAAGTGGATATTGGAGATGCCTGCTGCCCACCAGTGAACAATGGTTAGGAGATGAGACTGAGCTGGGAAAGCTTAGGTTTGAATTCCTTTTTTTTTTTTTTTAAAGGTCTTTATTTTATAACTGTGGAAAATTCATAGCATTTTGGGGCTGATTTTGCCCGTGTGTGACTAATAAATGACTGACGCTCCAGGCTGCAAAAGTTGATTGACTAGAAAACCAGGCTGTTATCCACTGCTTATTATAAACTTCCAGTTCTTATCATTAAGAAGAATTCAGTGCTCCTGGGCATGGTAGGGCACATCTGTAATCTCAGCACTCAGGAGGCTGAGATAGGAGGATTGCTGCAAGTGTGAGGTCATCCTGGGCTACATAGTGAGTTCAAAGCCAGCCTAAACTATGTAGCGAGACCCTGTCACGAAAAACAAAACAAAACAAAACAAAAAACACTCAGCACTTTTTATCACTTATAGAATTCCTCCAGACATGAATATTTGTGCTGACTTGGAAATTTCTTTTTATTTTTACCCCCTCAAATGCCTTGTTTGTGCAGCTTTTCATAAATATACAGCATCTCAGGCAAACTTCCTTCTGGCCCTTTTGTGTGATTTGGAAAACACTGGGCTACTGAACTGTGACCTATTGACTTTTCATATCTAAAAAGAGCTACAAAAACAGCCAGCCAATGAGTCATTCATTTTTCTTTTCTTACCAACTCATCCAAATTTGGTGTGGCCAAGTGACTGTGGGTTTAGGAAAATAAAAATATGTGTAAAGAAATCAAAGAAATACTGTCGCTTCATTGTATGGCATCTGAATTTTCATTACTCCCAACAGTTTCCTTGGGTGTTTACACCAACAGCTTATGTTATATAATATTCATATAATGTGCATAATTTGATAATATATAGCATATACTATATGTAAAATTACTTAATTTATTAAATCCCCCCCCTTTTTGTCTTTTTGAGACAGGGTCTTGCTATGCAGTTCAGGCTGGCTTTGGGCTCACTTTGTAGCCCAGACTGGTCTCAAATTTGCAACAATCCTCCTGCCTCAGCCTCCCGAGTGCTGGGATTACAGGAGTGTGCCACCATGCCTGGTTTAAATCCCTTTTAAGAGTTTTATCTACTGAATTATTTTCTGTAATACAACAAGGCTAATTAAACTAATAAGCACTTTCTTTCTTTCTTTCTTTCTTTCTTTCTTTCTTTCTTTCTTTTTTTCTCTTTCTTTCTTTTGTGGCACTGGGATCAAACTCACAACCAGGCAGGCGCTTAAGCCACTGAACCAAACTCCCGGCTATAATGTTTTAGAGTAGACTTTTTTTTGAGACAGGGTCTCGCTATGTAGTTCAGGCTGGCCTTCAACTCTAAGCTGTCTTCCTGCCTCAGCCTGCCGAGTACTGGCAGCACTGTTTTTTATGATGTAGATTCTGATTGCTTTCTTTACTCAGATGCTCTAGAATTTCCCTTTCCAAACTGTGTTTCTGGATCCCTGTGAGTCTGAGGCCAGCCTGGGCTGCACAGCGAGACCCCGTTTCAAAGGGAAAAAGCCCGCGCTGCTGTGTGCTTTGTCACCTCGTGCCCTGTGACGTGTACTCCTGGTCTCCGCACAGTTGCTTGTGCAGAGCCTGAAGGGTGCGGGGGAACCAGGGGAGTCTGCTCACTGAGTCCTTGGCTTGCCTGTCGGTGTCCTCAGGAAAATGACCTAGAGGTTCCCTGCTGGAAGCACAGGTGTTCTCAGAATGCTGTTTCCTGAGCTCCCCTAAGAACCAGTGTCAAAAACTCAAATTTGGGGGCTGGGTGTAGCTCAGCGGTAGAGCACTTTCCTAGCATGTGGGTCGGATCTCAGGCAATGCAAACAAAAGCAAAAGAGAGAGGAAGAACAAAAACTGGGAATGTGTAAAGAGGCCAAACAAATAACATAAATGAGGCCAGGCAGCCGGGTGGGAAACCTGAGATCTGGGAGGGTGTGACAGCTAGGGTCAACTGGTATACCACAGCGCTGGTTCTGGCTGTGTGGGAAGGTGGTCAGAGCTGCTGCTGGAATTTATTTTTACTTCTTTTAACTTTTAAATATTGGCAACTGATTATGAGCCTTTTCCAAACCTTGGTCAAGATCACAAAAAGCATTCTGCCCCTAGACCACTAGTTAAGGACTTCTGCTCTAGACAAAGGAATGAACATCGAGTTATTTGTCTGTTTATTTCAGGTCTGCCTTCCTTGAAAATCCAGAATCTCGTGTTCCCTGATGAAACTGTTTACACCTATCTCTGCATGCTGAAAGGGTTTCTGTACATAAAACAGCGTTCTGCTTTTGCCTTTTTCAAGAGCTATATTCTTTGCCTTTGTGTGAGGATTCAGTAAGAAAACCTGAAAATATTGAGACAGGAGGATTTCTGTGAGTTCAAGGCCAGCCTGGCCTACACAGTGAGACCCTGTCTCAAAAAACAACAGCCACAAAAGAAAACAAGAAAATAAAGCACCACTAATCAATTCCTTCTCCGATGTTCTGTGGCAGGACCTTTCATCGGCTTGTTTATTAACACCTGCGGGTGCCGCTGGACCACCATCGTGGGAGGGCTGCTGAACGCCCTGGGCTGGGTGCTGAGTGCTTATGCTGCCAACGTGCACTGTCTCTTCATTACTTTTGGAGTGGCAGCCGGTAAGCATGGTTTTAAATTTGACTTCAGTGTTTTATTGGTTATTTTAACAATGAATTTAATCGTGAGGAAAAAAGAGAAACCCACTAAAACATTTTGTTCTGTGTCCTCCATCCATCTCGCCCTACACTCCAGGAAATACTCTCTAGATATAAGTTATTAAATGGGGAATAAGTGTGGGAAAGCAACATGACGACCGTCCTTGGGCTCACTAATAGAATCAGATTCAATGTTCAGTGCCCGGTTCTAACTGCTAGATCTTTCTCCTATGAGGAACAAGAAGAGGAGGGTAACGATGCACATTTAGGGGAGTACACAGACAAATGTTAAGGAAAGTAGTAACATTCTCTCATTTCATAATTGTAAAATCAAACACAAATCACATAAATAGTCACTTATGCTTTCAGTCCTCTTCAAATTTAATGAAATGGTGCAAAACCCATATGCATGTAGAGATTCCAAGAAGCAAATCTAGTGCACAGTTAGGGTCTCGGTCCCCTGGGGATAGACTAAAATTGATAGGCTAAATTAATTAAAATTAACTGCTGGGCAGTGCAGTTTGTATGTTCATGCTGCACAATGTATTTCCAGCCATAATTTCCGTTATCAACAGGTAGCGGGATACACACAGATAAATAGGCATTTCCTCGTCGTGTTGTGTTTCCGTGACCCTGACCCAGCCTGGTTGTTTTTGAGGATGGAGAAAGCAGTTTTAATAAATTCCACATAGAATGAGGGTTAAAAGTCAGAGCGTGGAATTTTGGCCTGTCTTTGTATTTTTTCTTTTCTTTTTTATTTAAATCGCTTATTATTTATGTGGACTTGAACAAATGACTTAACCTACTTACACCTCACTTTCCTTATCTGCAAAGTGAGTGCCGACAGTAAAACACTCAGCACGTAATAAAGTACTCAGTAAATGTTAGCTAATACACAAATATGACAATAAAGAGTAATCTAAACATTTTAAATATATGTCTTATGATAGCATGAGGAGGGCATAAAAATCTACTATCCATGCGAACTGGCAAGTTGTTTCTCTGTAATGTACATCTGTACCTTACATCGTTGAAAGGTTCTTGATCTGAAGAACCCGATCACAGAACACTTAAAGTACAAGTTAAGTTGTTAACCCTGGATGTTTTAGAAACTTCTACCCATAACATCCAGTGAATAGACCTGGCTGGCCCTGAGACTTTCAGTAATAGATGAGGAAACACACACTCTCTTTCCTGGGATGAAGGAGCCACTTTAGGTCTCGGGGGCAGAGGCACGGCACCCCATAAGCTTGACGTGGTGGTGTTCAGTTAGGTTATCTCTGACTTGATCCTGAAAACTGGGACTTGAGCTTTAGTCTTGTTATTTACAGACTTCTATGGTCAGTCTCTGTGTCACATGGAATTTTATTTACCTTCCTTACTTATTGATCCTCAAAAAATGTTATCTCCATCATCATTCATTTATTCATTCACTTATCTACGCAACATGTATTCACAGAGCTGAGGGAGGAGGAAGAAAACCCTCCTGGAACTGATGAGCAGGAAGTGTTTCTTGAGACACTTCGTGGCCACCATCCCCTGGTCTGGTGCATGCAAGGCAAGTGCTGTACCACCGAGATACACCCGCCCACCAGCCAACCCTGGTGCCACTTTTCATATGGGAGAAACTCAAAGGAAGTCATCATCCACCTGTCTGTCCATCTGCCTATGTATCTATCTATCTATGGAAAGTTCAGCCAAACCACTTAGGTGCAAAATGCTGGGGGCTGTCATAAGGGAGACATATTGAAGACAACTGGTCATCTAGCCCTTGTTTAACAGAAAAAAAGATTAAGCGCAGAGATCCTCAGAATGTAGTGCATCTGTGCTTCTGTGGGTGCTCAATTGCTGGACAGTTTATGTTTGAAAGAAACTTGTTGGTACCCTCCATTCCGAAAAGCGTTTGAGGCAGATGTGTTTGTCGTCTGCTTTTATCACTTAGGCAGTTAAAATTGCCTGGGAGCGTTGTCCTATTTAGCAGAAGTGAATGGCTCTGAGCAGCCGAGTTAGCCCGAGCACGTGGGCGAGTGTCTTCGGCTTTGCCGGCTCCGTTCTCTTCATCCTGGCTCCTGAATCCGCCTTCTCCCTGTCCACACTGACCCAGGCCCACAGTGCTCTGTCGCCATCCGGGTTCCTCCTTCCACCGCGCTTGCCAGCGTGTACGCCCTTCCTCTAGTCCTGGTGGCGCTGAAGAGTAGTCTGGGGCTCTGCCCTGGGCTGGACATTCTGGGGCTTTATGGTCCCCCACTTCCCCAAGACCTCCCAAAGTCACATCGGGAAGGGGGTGAAGGCTGTGAAGGGCGCAGGTAGTCGGCGTAAAAGAGAAATGGATCCTTATAACACTGAGCAAGACTTTCCCCCCTCACACCTGGAAGCGTTTGTTCCTTACAGGAGGTTAGAATTAATACTGTTCTTATACTTATGTCCCTCCGATCTGTTTCTATCAGTCACGTTATGCCGCTGCTCTTTAGAAACCCATAACCATATTAAATTCAGTGTGTTAGTTACTGTCAGTGAAAAATCAAAAATTTTTTTAAAAAAATCAGACTTAGTGCCATCAGCAAAATGCAGAGTATGATACATTCCACAGGACAAATGACCCAATTTCCTCAACAAACTGCAAGAAAAACAGGAGACCAAAAAAGACTTAAAATAATTATCAACCAGTAGCAATATGTGGGCCTTATGTGGATCCTGACTTAAACAACAACAACAAAAAATTTTTTTAAATATAGTCATTTATGAGACTGTAAGAAATTTGGACACCTTTTGGATATTTAATATCGAGTCATTTTTATTCAGATGAGATAACGAGGAAATGACCACTGTTAGAATAGATCTTACATTTAGAGATTTATACTAAAATATTCATACCTGAAATAATACATTCAAGATTTGCTTCAAAGTTATATGGAGGGAGTGGGTAAAAAAATTTGGTCATGAATCGATAATTATTGAAACTGGCAGCCGAGTACATGAGGATTCATTAAACCATTCCACTTTCTTAAAAGCATACTTTGAATTTGATATAGACTATTGCCTCAGCTAATAGCCTATTGTTAGAGGTAAAATATTAAGATTAATTGACATCTTGCTACAACACAGGTACATTACATTTATATGTGGAATGTATATAAATTATGGATATATATTGTCTTGGTCTCGTTGCTGGTACGGGGTATCCGACATCCACGACCTAAAGGAGGTGAGGTTAACTGTGGCTCACGGTTTCGTTGGCCAGCTCCAGGGCAGAACGGCATGGCAGAGGGTCACAGCAGAGGAAAGCTGCTCGCATCATGGTGGGCAGGAAGCAAAGAGCAAGGGGAGAGCTGGGAAGGGGGATGCACCCTTCCAGGTCGCACTCCCTGTGACCCACCTTTAGCCAAGCCCCCCACCTGGCAGCAAGCCAGCTCTGAAAGCATCAGTGGGTTCATTCACTGATGGGTAAAGCGCCCCCCACAATCCAGTCACTTTCCAAACACATGAAGCACTGGGGAACATTCTCTACCTAATTCATAACATTCGGTGTGGCGGATGGTGTTGTCTTTGTTCACTGATGAAAAAGCTCCGCCCCAGAGTGTTTAATTGACTTGATCAAGATCACATTGTTGCGTATAGGGAGCAGATCTGGAATTTAAACCCAAAGCCATCTGGGTTTTTTCTATTACACAGGCCCCAATACTACTGTAAGCATGCTGATACTATGCTGTGATCTTTACTATCAAAGAATCTCTTGGTTCTTTGACAAATACAGTCATGTAACACATAACAACATTTCAGTCAGTAATGTCCCACACGTACGAAGTGATCGCCAAAGATCATACCACCCGATAACATCAAAGGCATCTTAGTTTTTGTAAATACATTCTGTGGTGCTTGCATAATCACCTAGTGACACATTTCTAAGAATGTATCTCTGTTATTAATTGATGCATGACCATAATTGGTTTTATAGACTAGCCATACGTGCAAGCCACCCCACCTCCCTTTCCTTTTAGTGCTGGGGATTGAACCAAGGGTCTTCACATTGAGCTACATTCCCGGTTCCTTTTTATTTTTTGAGACGGGGTCCTGCTATTCTCTTAAGTTGTCCAGGCTGGGCTGGAACTTGTGATCTTCCCAGATCAGTGTGCCAGAGTGCTAGAATTACAGGCATGAACCACCATGCCTCACATGTGACACATCTTGCAGCCAAAATTTTTATACTTTAACTTTGGAAAGGTAAAGCTAGTCTTATCTGAAAATGGTTGCTATTATCTCAAAATATGATCATTTTGTCTTGCCACAGAACTTTCTTCCATTCATGCATCATGCAGAAGGCACTGTTCCTTTTGGGAGAGACGTCAGTAAACAAAACAGATCCCTTGTCCTCATGGGCCTTACAGTCTAGCAAAGGGGCAGTGGGGAAAGACTATAATATGCACATAGTAAATACACACAGTCAATATACATACTCAGTACACATAGTAAATAAGTAAATCATATGACTAAGTACCATAGGAAATGTCTTAGGTACTTCTCATTGCTGAGACACAACACCCAATATCCAACTTAAGGGAAGGGAGGTTTATTTTGATTCATGGTTTGTAGAGATGTTAGTCCATAGTCTGCTGGCTCCAAGGCAGGGTGGCATGGCAGGGTGGCATGGCAGAGGAGGGCTGCTCATGGCATGGCAGGCAGGAAGCAGAAACAGAGTCAAAGGAAGAGCCAGGAAGGGAAATATACCCTTCCAGGTCACGCCTGGTATCAGTTAAGGTTCACTACAGGAACAGATTTAATGTAATGTTAAATATATGAGATATAGAGGATTTACTGAGGAAGCATACAATGGCCGCCTGTGGAATCAGGGTGAAGGAATGCACCTGGCTGTCTGCCTGCTGGAAAGCCACAGGATGGAGTGGAAGATCGAGGACCTGGAGATCACTGCAGAGCCTGGTGCAAGCCTGTGCTGGGAGGCTGAAAGGTCTTCACTGGAAGGCTGAAGGGTCTGTACTAGAAGGCTGAAAGGACTAGAGAAGACCATGCAAAGGCAATTGTGACGTCCAGTGCTCCTCCAAAGACTTCCTTCTTCTTTCCCTTTATTATTCTATCCAGGTTTCAAGCCTATTGGTTGGAGCTATCTGTATCTGGGTGGGTCTTCCCCCCCTCAATTTGCTGGCCTACATGTCAGTCATCTGCAGACACACCCAGAACTATGCTATGCTAATCCAGTAGGCATTTTGTAATCCATTCAAGGTGACACATCAGAACGAACTGTCACAGGTCCCCCAAAACCCTCCT
>RJWM01034851.1:0-19393 GCA_004363535.1 Dasyprocta punctata | reverse complement strand
TCAAATTCTCCTGACCTCAGTTTTCTCATATGTAAAGTGTGTAACAGTATTTAATTGATAGAAGTGCTTCTCAGCTAAGTAAATTATCACAAATAGGCAGCTGTTTCAATGTCGGTTTTAAAAATGTTATACAAATAATCGCAGTTTCATCAGCTTACTAAATGAAAACACATGGTTAATTTTATCACTAGACAGACACAAGTCTCAACTCCATTTTTAATGAAACACACTTAATATAGTATGGCTCTTCTGTTTAGTTAATCAAACTAACAGTAAATTGAAAACTTCATCTTCTCTAGGCTTTAGGGCAAAAATTAGGGTACCCAGTATATTTGTTCAGCCAACTTTGTTCATGACGAATCATATCTTGAGAAAAATTTTGTTAATAATTTAATTTTCTCCTGCTGTCTAACTCCCTGAAGACATTAAGTGATGAGCACTTGGGAGAAGAATAAAAGTCATGCTCATCATTTGTGTAACTGATTATATTCTTGCAAAATGATTTCCATTTAATAGAAAAGGCTGAATACGACACTATTGTTTCTCCAATTCTTACATAAAGCTCTACTGAGATGACTGAAAAACTGATGAAATAAGATAATTATATTGTCTCTTTATTCTATATGATCCTCTTCTTTGCAATTACAAAGACCATCTAAGCAATTACATGAATATCACTAACTGCAGTATTTCCCAAGATTTGCCCACATCTCTCATTTCCTGTAATTATCAATAATGCTGTATCCAACCACAGGTACCAACACACACATATGCACACAGATATACCTGTAAACTGTATTTTAGGAGCCATTTGAAACTATTGAGACTATTTTAGAGCTGCTTTCTACATTAGAAAAAAGCAAGGTTGAAAATGCTTTTTATGTTCCTTACTTTATTCACCTTCCAAGCCACTCACTAAAGGAAAAATCTCAAGTAACGAAATGTGAGAATTTAGTATAACACAAAGTTCTCTTATGTAAAAACAGTATGCTTTCTTTATCAAAGCATGGGGTTATATAACTGCTTTGTTTTGACCTTGACTGCTGTGAAAATAAGAAGGTAAATATAAAACTAGTAACTAATTATGGTGGATTTTAGAATTTTTATGTTCATTTCCATTCTTCCAAGTTTATTAATTAACTAATTCTTTTTTGTAACTGTATGTAAATATATCATTAAATTCTTTACATGTAATCAAATATGATCACAGATATGTAGATTATCTTGTACAACCAAGTCACTTCAGTCAGCTTCGACTCCTATCTGGTGACCTTTTTGCAATAGTAAAGTCAGTAAGATTCAGGTGGTGGAAAGCAAATTTCTTAATTTATTTTAACACAAATGAGTTGTGTAATTTGGGGCAGTTTATCTCTAAGATGAGATATTTCAATATGGTATTTTTTACAACTCATACTATTTTGATTACTTAAAAAGTTGGGCACAGTGGTACACACCTGTTATCTCAGTACTCAGAGGCATAGGTAGGAGGATTGCTAAAAGTTTGAGGCCAGCCTGAGCGAGTTCAAGGCCAGTCTGAACTACATAGGAAGACCCTGTCTCAACAAGCCCCCAACAAAAGCCATTACAAAGACATCCCAAATAAAAATACTCAGAAACTTTTCTGTTACCATTTTCATTTCAAAATAATTTATGTGTTGAAATTTAGAAGGTATTTCATTTGGTAAGAAATAGAAAAATCTATGCAAAAGTCTTCTATAAACAAATATAGTTGTGGGCTTTACTTTAGAAAGTGAAAAATAAAAACAGCTATTACATTTTAGTTCATTTTTAAATAAATTATTCTTAGCAGTTGTTACACAAATAAAGTCCATGCATGATCTGAGCAATATTTTTGATGTATTGATAGACAATGAGAATTTAGCTGAAGTTATGAGAAATAAAGGATTAAAACAATTTGAGCCCGAATATATGGGGCTTAGAATTTATCACAAAAATCAAGTTCTCGCAGCAACAGTGATAACAAAAAAGGTGAACAGAGAAATCGACATCTCACCACCACGGAAGCCCATGAGCAGACATCAGGTGGAGACGCGGGACAAGGCAGAAAAATGCGCACTTCGCTCACCGCTGGAAAGTTCAGTGGTTACCTTTAGATTCTAGGAGGAAGCAGTCTTGGGGCAGACCCTACTCTCATTAGTTTTATTTCCAAAATTCTTTGCGGTGAATTTTGGGAAAAGAGAGAAAAATCCTTGTTTTTCCGACAAAAGGAAGAGAAAGGGAGCCAATTTGAAAATTGTCAAAACATTCAGGTTCTTAACAACGCGTACATCAGGAAAAGCTGTCTTGCTAGAGCCTAACCAGCTGGGTTTTTAGAGTTTAACCTCCTATGGGGAGCACAAAACACCTGCTCCTAAAAGCTCTATGCTTCCACTTTGCAAAAAGAAAATATTGAGCTCCAGTTCCTCTTGTCTTCGGTGTAGGGGGAAAGACATATATCACTCTGAACTTCAAAGGAGGGAAAGGCTGTGAAGCAGCAGTGAATTCACAGTTCAGGTTAATGATCTGATCAAAGTAATATTGAATATCTCCTCTCCTCCATACTTTCCCACATTATTCAGTTCCTCCAGCATGCCTGTCTATCAACAAAAATTTGCATAGCACGCACAACTGGAAGAGAGTGAACACTTTATCAAAATACAATCAGATGTGGCAGGAATGTTGGTATAAAAATATTTATTAGTATAAGAATAAAAATAAAAACAAGGCAAACAAGCCAAAAGCTGTTGTGAAAAAAAATCTGAAAATACACCAGAGTATATGGATAGTATAAACAGAGTGGTGGAAATTTTAAGATTAGGGAAAGAAATGGTATATATCAAAAACAGAGTAACAAAAACAAAGTCCACCTGTAATTGGCTTATTGGCAGACTGAATATAGCTGAGAAAGACTTCATTGAAAATAACACTGTAAAGAGTGTATTAAATTATTTTTGGACATTTGTTTGTATATATTTTTCTTATGATTGTGTGTAAGTGAAATCAATGACAATAATGTACAAGGGATAGGAGATGAAAATTAGGAATAATTAGAAGTAAAGCATTTTACTTAGCATTATATGGTATAGTATTATTGTGAATGAACTTCAGTAGGCTGCAAATGCACATTTCAAATAATAGCACAATCAATCAATCAATCATGTGTCAAAGAAAGAAATAAAACACAGTCAAATAATTCTAAATTCAATCATAAAAGACAGAAAATGTGTGAGTGACCACGACAGGAACACATAATAGGGGCAACAAAGAGAAAACAGTAAAATAAATATGGTACAGCTTTCTAAATTAGATGTCTCCAATTCCTGGCCTGCAAACTGCATACAGGGCAGAACTATTATTAATTAATGTGGTTCCTCAAGCATATAAACAGTTAATGTTATGATGTGATTTTCAAGAATGTTCTTCATGACTTTATTGTTTGGGGCTCTAGCTCAGGTTCTGTGCAACTATGAGATGCTGTTTTTGGGAGGAACAGGGCAGCGCTAACTCCAGCCTATGTGCACCGCCCACTGTCCAGCAGGAACTGGGAAACGCTGGTGTACCAGATGTGTGCACAATGTGAGGGACCTGGGCAAGTAAAGCAATTACCAATTACACTGTTTCAACCTGCCGATGTGTCTGTGTGTTTTGTTATTGTACAGATATATAAGTTTTCTTATTTAATTTTTAAACTAAAACTTGCTGTGTTATTTTGTAAAATAATTTAATAAATTAAAAAAGCTTTGTAGCAGTGATGGTACAAGAAGTACAAAAATGGAGCAAAAAATTTTGCTTGTGATATTGTTATTGTAACATCTATGAAATTCCTAATATGAAAATGTAATAAATTTTTAAAATTTTTATTTATATGCTGTATTATATTAATTATATTTTATGAATATTATACTTACATATAAGGAGCCCAAAATAACTTCTCTTTACTCAGTGTAGCCCAGGCAAGCCAAAATTTTGAACATACATGGTCGTCACGAATGTAATCAATTTATCTTTGACAAAGACTCAAGGTATTACAAGAAAGCAAAGAAAGACTTTTCAATAAATGGTGCTCAAATATCTTAAGATCTGCATGTACAGAAAAGTGAATCTGGAATTCACATGAAGATAATACAGCATAAAACCTAGGAGAGCTTGGTTATGACATACAGTGATGACTTTAGAAACAACACCAAAAGCGTAAGCATGAGATAAATAGTTGACAAGTTAGACTTCAATGATATTAAAAACTGTTTTCAAAAGATACAGGAATGAAAAGATATGAAACAAAGTGGAAAAGTATTTGTATGTGAAACATTTAATAAATCTGTCATCCAAAATACATAAACAACGATTAATATGCAACACTGAGAACATTTGTAACTTGCTTAAAATGGACCAAAAACCTGAATGGAACTCTCAACAAAGAAGAGATACAGATAACAAGTGGATGTGTGAAAAAATGTTCAATATGTACATTATCAAGAAATTTCAAATTAAAATAACGACATAATTACAGACATGAATAAGAGTAGCCAAAATTAAAAAAAAAAGCTGTCAACACTAAATGTTGATGATGATGTTGAATAGGAAATTTTATTCTTCCAAAACTAAATGTACACTTAATTTGTAACCCAAAAATTGTATTCCTTGTTACTCAAAAGAATTGAAAGTACATCTATTCAAAAATCTGTGTAGAAGTGTTTTTGTTGGCTTTCTTTATAATTGCCAAAATTTGGAAGCAAATAAGTTAATCTTGAGTAGATGAATGAATTAATAAACAAACTCTTCTAGATAATGGAAAGGTGTACAAGAATAAAAGAAATGAGCTGATATTTCTAAAAATATCAAGAGAAACTTTAAGTGCATGTAACAAAATGAATGAAATCAATCTGAAAAGTCTACTTATTGCATGAATCTCAATATAGCACTTTCTGGAAAGAGGCAAAACTCTGAGGACAGTGAAAAGGTCTGTGTTTGCCATGGCCTCAGGAGAGGGAGAGACAAATAGGCAAAAGATGGACGTTCAAGGCAGTCAAACTATTCTGTGCAAAACTACAATAGTGGATACTACTCACTATACTCAAAATCCATAGGATGCACAATACCAAGAATTAAGTCCAATATAAACTTTGGATGTTTAGGTTTTGGATCTGATGTTGATTGTAGGGGAGGGTAATTTGAGGTAACTCTCTGTAGTTTCCTCTCAATTTTGCTGTAAACCTAAAATTGCTTTTTAAAAAAATGAAATTTGTCAGTTATTTAATACAAAAGGACAATTTTAAGTTACTGGAATGTCTACAATATAGAGTATATCTCTTTGTTTAGAATTAATGGCAGCAAATATTAACTCAAAAAATTACTCTTTGATATACTAAGCAATATCTATACCTTTTTATCATCTATCTATGTATCTATCTATCTATTGAGAGAGAGGCAGAGAGAGATAAAAAGAGAGAACTGATAAACAAGAAATAGGGAGAATTCCAAATAATTTTTCTAAATTATATCTTCCATTATTTTAAAAATATGTTAACATACATAAAAATTTATTTCATTTTTACTGCTACTTTCTCTTAGTTTATGAAGAGAAAGTACTGTTCTTTATCTGTCTGTCTTTCCTTGTAAGAGTGAATTCTTAATACTCTGAGTAACATTGTGGTTATTCTTTCCTTTCCTGTTTATGATACACAATACATTAATTACTATTATTCTGTAATTATTTTGTTATGAAATTTTGTTTTATTTTTCACAGAAAAAAAGAACTTTGTAGTGATCAACATCAGAAATTTCTCCCTTATGTCTAACTTATACTTAATTTTTTCTATGTTTCTTTTTTGTTTTACTCTTTTATGTATTAATAACATTAAATAAAATTCAATACTTAAGATAAAAAACACTTAAATAACAGGGAAGTTAATTTCCTAAGGGTTATTTCCGTTCAATAACGTAATTCAAGCTTTAAAAGCAAAAATACAAATTTGGCCATAGCGTGTGAATTTTTCACCCTAGTTTCTTAAAACTATTTTCAACAAAAACAAAAGATTGTTTAAAAAATTGAATATTTTTGTTGGCAGACAGAACTATTAGTAAAAACTATTCTCTCTGTTTGTCTATCCTACTGTAAGACACAAGCTTTCTTGGTTTAAATTTAACTCTCACATTCACTGGCGATGGAATCCTGAGGAAATTTTTCAAATTTTGGCTGGTGATTTTCTTTTATTGTAATGTGGGGATAATCACTGTACTTATAAAACAGGTGTGCTGTGATGTGTCAAGAGAGAATGGATTAAACAAGTTTTAGAATAAATCTCATGGGGTTTATGAATGTTAGCTCTTAATATTTATAACGAATTAAGAATCTGCAGTGATGAACTATCAGCAGAGAAGTTATGCCTTTTTAAATAAATTATTTTGCAGTTATTTGATCATTTTTTAAAATTTATGTTTCTTACTCATTGATATAGAAATTAGGAATTCATTTTCTTTAACAACATTCTAAATCTGGTCTTCAGTTTTTCTTTCAGCTTTAATATTAACTTCAATTACCATTCATATTCTTCTAGTATATCATTTTTGCCTTTGATATAAAAGTATTTTACATATTCTGCTCACTAGTAGTTGGTAAAATCCATGTAATACAAAGTATTACAGAAAATAAATGTCAGTTTATTTGCAGAGTAGATTTAATTATAGGAGAAAGACATTTCTAAAATGTAGTTTACAATAAAGCTCCTTGAAGGCAGGGGTTTATTTCTAACTTGCTTATTCATGGAAAATGGCTGCCACAAAAATGATGCTAAATTAATAGTTTGGAAGCATGAAAGAAGGAAACATAATTTGTTTAACAATACCTTTCTTTGATGTTCAGATGAATGAAAATAGACAACTTCATTTATTCAATGCTTTTTACAAGAAGTGATCTGTTTTTTCAGAAGGGATGTTGTTCATTTTGATCCATAATGACTAGATACAATTCCCATATAATCTGAATGATCTAGACAAAGTCACAGCGTTATTCCTTAGTATAGTGAACAGAAACGGGACATTTACTCATGCCGCTAACTACTGGAGTGAGAGCATATCATGCCCTTTCATGTTTCTTTCCACATACCATATTTCAGCTTAAATTAAAGTTATAACTGAGGGAAGGATTGGAATTTGTTTGTAGCTATCATCTGTGAACAAATCACTGTGAAACTCATTTGCTAGCCAAATATCCTATAATGAGTATGCTTTGTAGAAATGTATTAGAATAATTTCTTGTGTATTTTTAAGACACTGTTTACTATATATGAATATATTATACTAGATATAGATATAGATGATATAGATATAGATATACACACACAAATGTGTTTCCTTCTTTCTCCATCTCTGCTAATTAAGTGAAACTGAATGACTTTTTTCCACTCTGAGCTATTGTTTAGACCTACTTTGGAGATTGCTGGGCTCAGTAACAAAAGGTCCCTTCTGTACTTTGCATAACAATTGCAGATTTAGGCCTTATTTGATCCTAATATACAAGAAGAACCAACATTTGAAAAGATATAAGGATAATTCCCTTCTGTTTTATCTGCTCTTAGGCTTAAAAATTCCCATAATTGGTTTTTAGGATTCAAAAAGAGAAGAAAACTAATGAAGTTAGAGTTTACAACTACTTAAATGAACAAAGGACATATGATTAGACAGAGGTGGAGATACATTGTTTACCTTAGGTCATAGACAAACTGAAAAATGTCAGGGATGTGTCAGTAGTAATCTACAATAAATGAAACCTGTTAGGGGGCAACTGTCAAGTGCTAATACAACAAATTATTTATGTTATCCTTTACTTTTTATGTGCAATTGTATTCCATTTCTGTCTTCTAATAAATCTTTGGGATATATCTTATAAAGTAAAACATTTAAAATAATGCTTACTGCATGTAACAGCCTTAATATATAAACCTCATATCAAGAACTAAAATAATTTAATTGAAATTATTATCCCTACAATGCTAGAGTTAAGTGTCTTCCTATTTTCTTCTGTGCAAAGCAGCCAACGACTTCTATGAAGGACATGGGAGTAAATATTTTAGACTGTACTGATCTCATTATCTCTGCCCAAATAGTCAAATCTTCCATCATAGCACAAATACAACTATAGAAATTATTCAAACTAATGGCCATGAATCTATCCTAGTAAAACTTTATTTTTAAAGTAGGCAGGCACCTAGATTTGACCAAAAAGGTTTTGCCAACACCAACTCCAGGCTACATGAAACATATGTTAAGAAAATTTTGTCAAAAGTCACCACTTATGAATGAAAAGTACCCTCAAACTGTTAATTTTGGAACAGTTTCTTCAAATGTGTAGTGCTGTGAAATACTGTATTCTAACATAAGATAAAATTGTATTGTCAATTCACCTGAGACAAACATGCTTTATCTTGTCTGTGTTATATTTGGAAAGACCGTGGGAATTATTCCTTTCTAAGTACAGCATAAGGTTACCTAGAACAAGTAAAGCTGAGTTTCTGACTCACTGAAGTGAGGAATAAATATTGAATGAAGGAATGCCAATATGTATGTTTATATTCAACTTATGTACAAATCCATCTGAGAAGTTGTGTAGTCTCGATTAACTTATTTATCTCTATGTAGTGAAAGTGAAGGTTAAATCTTTAAACTAGGGCTAGAATCATTGTCACAGAACAGATGGAGCATTCTCAATGTGCAATGAATTGGCTAAGATGTAGTTTGGATAGGCTAGGAACAAACATAATCAGAGTTCTTTTAGTGCTTTTGTTATTCCTTCCCATCAATGCTACACACCTACTTGAGAAAACAAGAGCCAACTGTTCTCATCCACAGGATTCTGTGATAGAAATAGATCTCTAATCAATAAAAAACTTGTTATTGTTAAATGAGTAAAACCACACCCTAGTGCAAAAGTTAAATGCTTAAATATACCAAAAATTTTAATAAAGGTAGTCAGCACGAAGCTTTGCATCAGAGTTGATTGCTATTTTGATATCAACTTGTGCTTAGGTGAAAATTTAAGACTAAAAGTTCAAAATGTTCTGATTTACAAATTGATGTTTTTTTTTTTTAATTTCTGTGACAAAGATTTATTGAGCTATGGTACCACACGTAAAAGTATACATTATGGACACTGTTACATTAAGACCCTCTACCATCTGATCTTAACCTTTTTTTGTTAAATTTTAATAATTATTTTAATTATCTCAAAAGGAGATGAAAAAGCATCACTTGAGAATGAGTACAAATACTTTCTGGGGGAAATAAAATGATTTACATGGTACAATATCTAGAGTCCAATTTTAACAAAAATAAATTTCCATTATAGCCTTATGTTTTTATCTAGAGAGACCATTCAGTTAATGCAATTCTCCCAAGTGTAAGATTCTAACTTTGCTTTTAATTTCAACGAATCCAGAAATTAATGAATTTTAGCTCATATGAGAACCATATTTTTGTAAAATGGCTTTCCGTGGGCCAGCTATTAAAACTCAATATAGTTGTAAGTTTCTCTGGGAATCAAAAGATATCTAACATAGACAAAAAGAAAAATTATAGCAAAAACCTCAACATGCTGCTCATAAACTAAATAAAAAACATTCATTCATTTTAGTATAAGTAGGGGTTAGTAGGCTTCCAGAATTTAAAAAGAAGCTACAATTTTTGAAATTGAAAAAAGATGGTGTTTGAGAAGAAATAATGACCATTCCTCTACAAATTAACCCAAACTATTTTATCACTGAATATGGGCTAAAAATAATTCTGAATACAAACAAGCCAAATTAATCTTTATAAATGAAAGCTTTTGCCAACTTAGTAGGTTTTATTTTGAAGGTAACACTTTACATTGATGTTTGAATTTAATCAAGTATAAAGGAACAGAAACAATGAATACAAATGATGAAGTGGGATACACTACTTCAAATATTGCAGAAAGATAGCGCAAACTGTGTTGATGTTTACGAACATTACTGTATAAATAACATTCTTCTAATGAGACGAAAATGTAAAAATTATTTTTCTCAAGAAAAATAGTGCAAATAGCTAATATCTCATTTTACTTTTGGTAGTACTGTCACTTTGTTTGTGCCTATTAGAATCAACTGCACTTGAGGCTCTGAGCCCTATTAATGCAAGCAATGCAGAATTCCTAATTGGTCACAAAAAATATTCAATGCCAGTGATTGATTGATATGATACCAAATATTGAGCTTGAATGTTTTGAGAAGAAACAACTCTATATTAATTCATAGAGAAATCAAAAGAGTGATATAATAATAGGTTACTTTTTAAGAAGTTCTATCAGTTGAGCACTACATAGTGCAATAATCACCATGTATTGAATATTTACTTCATGTCATATTATTCTGAGTGAAGTCATTTCTTTATCAAAGTAGTAGGCAAAATTCTAAAACAATCCCCAAGATACCTATTATTGATACCCATGCCCTATGTAATTCCCTCATGTTGGCTGTAGACAGGATGTATAACTATGATGGATATTACCACCATAATTAAGTTACATTATAATGCAAAGCTGAAGAAATTTGATTGACATAGTGAAGAATCAAATTTTGGTGACCTTAGGTTGATTTTTCTAGGTTGACTTAAATCAATCAGATGAATGCTCTTAAAGGAATCACTTAATAATTTCTCAAAAGAGAAATTAAATGTTATAGTTTGGTCATCTGTCATGATGTTTAATATGTTTTAGATTTTAGAGCATTTTAGGTTTTATATTTTTATATTAGGGATGCTTATGAGATAAAAAATCTGAAGCATTACACACACACTCACACATACACACACTGCCCCCCAAAATCTGTAACACTTAATGTTTCAAACATTTTAGTAAGGGATGCTCATCCTATACTTTGAAAAACCTTACACAAGAATATCCCTCCTTGTGGAAACCAGTACTTCCCATGAAAAAAGAAACAAGGTACATCAGTCCTACAAACACAAGGAAATGAATTCTTCCAATGTCTTGAGGAGCATCAGATCTCAAGAAGGTAAAATAGCCTGTCCAAAACCTACATTGCTGCTATGTCAGACCCTGAGCAGAAGACATAGTTTTGTGTCTCGGTTACTTTTCTCTCATTGCTGAGACAAGATACCTGATGCCCAAAATGAAGAAAGGAAAGGTTTATTTAGTTTATAGTTTGTATAGGTTTCAGTTCACACTTAGTGGGTTCCAAGGCAGGGTGGTATGGCTAGTGGGCAGTCATTCATGGTAGCTGTAGCAGACACCAAAAGTGATAAGAGCAAAAGGAAAGAGCAAGTCACTTGCCCTCTCTTATACTGTGCGAGCTACCACCTCAGCATGGGTGCAGCACTCACACCACCAATTCCAGCACTAGACAATGAAGCAATCGCAAACTCTAGATTCAGCCTACTTTGAAAAGCCCCCCATGACTACATGAGGCTTTGGGGGGACATCCAGACACAAACCATAACATTTGTCAAACCCAAACTCTGTTCCACAGAATCTGTATCACAATAAATGGTTGTTGTATCATGTCGCTTTGTACGTGGCGAAACATTAAAACCCTTCAAATCAAGTCAAATCATCTTGTTCCATCCTTATGAAGTGTTATAGAATAAAATGTGGAGAAATACTTAGTATGCATGCCATATACAGCCTCAAAAAGTTTACTTCACTTGCTCCAAGAATCTAATTCATTACTAATAGACTCAGTGTCATCAGAGTTTATAGCTAGGTTTTCTGACTATAGTACAATCTCTGTTCTTCATAGCTACACTGCAAATTCTCCTTTCAGGCCCTCAATCATCTTATAAAAATTAGTGCTAATATGAGGTGGCTCGGGCCTCACAGCAGGTAGGACCAACGCGTTGATGATGCGGAGACCAGGCTGATGGTGCAGATCCGGTTTAATGTGGAAGTGCAGCAAGTATATATAGTGGTGCGGGCCAATGACCGCTCATGGGGGCGGGAACTAGCCAATAGGAAGGCTAGAGTCATAAGTATCCAAGGAAGGAGGATAGGGACGGGTTCATGGACGAACTGGGTGAAGAGTAGGTTTTCTGGCTGTTGGCAGTAGTGCTGGATGCAGGCCACACTAATATTCATATTTTACAACAGGGGATTTTCCACCATGAGTTTTAAATAACTTGCAAAAAGGTACATCAATAAATTACAGAGCAAAAATGTAAGCACAAGACATATTAGCCTTAAATTTTATCCTCAAAAAAAGACCTCACACACCCTCTGACATTATTCACCTAGCTATTGCTTGGGGGAAAACAATCTGGGGACAAATGTTTCAACTCAGTATGAGATACTGTTTTCTACTCTGTAATGAACCACAAACTGCCTTTTTGGGATTTTGCTATATATAAAATTAATATTCCCTTGAAATATTTTATTTTTTGTTGTTAAATGCTCAAATTTTTTCTGCCAAGTGTAGACTCCATGTAGTAATCTGATAAAACTACTTATCTGATAAAAACTACTTATGTTTTTAAAATCTAGCAATAAAACTTTGACTTTTGGATCAGTATCCCAGGGGGAAAAAAAATACTGTCATAATAATGTGATTGACTGCATGACCTAAGGTCCTTCTTTCATTGTATTTCACAACTTGGGATACATATTTTTAAACAAGAGTGTCACACTGATAAATCAATGAGACACTTAATTTGATTTAAGGATCAATAAAAATATTTGGGTAAAATGAAATCAAATGATAAAATTTTCTATTGAGAATTTGATAAATAGATGGCCTGTGTGAACATGTTTTTAAATTAAATAGCAAGTGATATCACTTACTATTGCATATTATAATTTTAAGAGGCCTATAGTTGTGATTAAATCTACATTTTATGCAGTCACTAGTACAAATATACCATGTGTTATATTTTTTCAAAATCATTTTTAAAAGTATCATTTTTTGGAAAATGCTACAATTTACAAAATGACAAGGGCTTAGTTATTATATTGGTAATAAATCTAAACAATGGAGTGTGAGGAACAAACAAAAAGCCAAGGAAGAAATACAAATGGATAAAATGAGAAAAACATTTTACCATATTAAGCCTTGCATACATCTATAATCATTTTTAAGTAAGAATGACATTTATTTTTGTTAAACTTTCTTAAATTCAGGACTGGTGCACTAACCCTCCAAAAATCCAAACTGTGGTTAAGTGTAAAATTATTTTATAGTTGGATTGTGAGTCTAGACTTATTATGAAACAAATAGGTTCAATACAGTGCTTGAAATGATGTGTAAACTGGAAGAGTAAAATCATGCATAAAAATGCTTAAGTGTTTGATGTGGAGGAAATGATTTTCATGAAACAGGCCTAAGACCCTTTGAGTTAGTGGGCAGCAGATTGCCAAAAATGCATAATTTTCTTAAACTTATTGCACTCATGCATATCAAGAATCTATATTTTGTTAGATCTATTTTAGTTTATGATTTTTAATTCTCACTGACAATATATGAAATAACACACTTTTCTCTGCCAATCCATAAGGATTGGACACACTACTTTTTTTCCATGGCATGAATGCTACAACTGCCACAATCTTGCTTCCAATATAGAAAAAGTCTTTGGAGAAAATCATGTCCAATTTTTATTTTTGTTGGTGAGTTAAAATATTTACCCAAATAACGAATTACCTATATCTGAAAAAGCACAGAAAAATTACATCTGTTCCAAAACAAATTCCTGGAAGAAATACAATAGCACATTACAGATAATACCTAAAGAATTCTAATTCCTTGAGTTTGTGAAATAATTTTTCTTTTAATATATGATTGGGACACCATGAGTGAGAATGAAATTATGAGGATAGAAGTATAAATTTATTTATAGAGCTAACGTGTTCTTTGTAAATCTATATTCTGGAATACACTAATCTTATGTTAACATTTCTAGTCTTTTTGCTTTCCACATTAACTTTCAAAGACAGTATGCTCTACACACACATGCACACACACACATGTGCCCGTGTGTGCACACAAAGTAATGAATTAAAAACGCATTCATTCTTGCCTTTCAGGCAAAAGGTAAAGCAATACAAAAATCTCCAAGGAAATTAAAAATCTTGAAAGCCACTGAACAAAATATATGTTGACATTTAAATCTCTGTCACTTTCACAAACACAAACACACACTGTTCCTATGGCACTAGAATTTTTAACCTCTGGACTTACATGATGTCAATAATCTTTTCACAAAAAATATTGTTCTCTTAAAATTTAGTTTTAGTAAATTAGTAATTTTTATTTAACACATTTGTTCCTAGTTTCTGAAGACAGACATTTAAATAGCAGAAACAAAAAAGAAAGTGACTGGTTATACTGTCCAGAAAATGGTAATAGTAATAAATGAAATGTAATCTGACAGTTTAAATTTAATCAGTATGGCACTATTTTGTCTTAATAGGATAAAATCATCCTGTGTTGAGTACTTAATTTACTCTCAGCAGCAAGAAGTGGGTAATGAAATCAAGAGTCACTCACTAGTTTGGTATAGAAAGTAGCATAATTAGGACTGCTCATAACAATTCAAATTACATCTGAGTCATAGAAAGGTTTGCTAATTTAGACAAGTATACGTTTGGAAGGCTCCGTAGCCTCTGCATGTCAAGTAGGCAAAGCAGACATTTCTTGATAACTCCCTGACATTTCAAGGCAATAGCTTGAAGGTGTTGGAAGTGTTAGTTTGCAAAGTACCCATGCTTCTAATAGAAAATACTCATTGTAGCATGTACAAATAAGGCTAAGGCTTTTTTTTCTCCTTCTAAACATTACATTTCAAACACTGAAAAGGGCAAAGGGGAGGCAACTAATTAGAACAGAGAAATTCTGACATAAAATTACCCATTGTGTTTGGATACTGTTATAGTTTGTGTCTAGATGTCCCCCCAAAACCTCATGAATTTTTAGATGGAGTGTTTTTGGAGGTAGCTGAATCTAGAGTGTGATTGATTCATAGGGGAATTCTGGGATTAAGGGTGGGTGATTGCTGGTTCAATCCATTGATTTGGTTGGCACTTCCCTAATAATTTCAGTAGACTGGATACAATATAAGAGACAGGAAAAATTTGTTTCTCTATCATTGCTTTCACTGTTTTCACCACCAAGAACAGTTGTCCCTCTTCCATGTACCACTCTTCCTTGGAGCCAGCCAATTACGGACTGAAACCTGTACACACTGTAAGCTAAATGCATCTTTCCTCCTTTAACTCTTGTTGTCAAGTATTTTGTCTCAGCAACAAAAGAAAAGTCACTGAGATAGGTACCAAGGGAATGGAACCAGATTAAGGGATGAAGCAAACCAGCAGAGATCACTTAGATTCTACTAATGAAATGTTCATTAAAAAATTTCCTGATTTTTAAAATTCTTTTGGCCTTTGTAGTATCATTAGAAAAATTATTCCATGACATATGATGAGGCAAAACCTGTTCATGTCAGCAGTCAGTGATAGGCCTGTACAAAAATACTGGTTAGCAGAATAAAATGTATGCAAAATAAGGGTACCCCATTTCATTTAGCTTTAATTGGTGATGAACAACAAGATAGAGGTACACTTAAAGTTATATTAAAATCCTTAATGCATCGACATTCTTCTAAGTCCTAAGAAATACTATAATTCCCAGTTCCCTAATTATACACAGCCAGAGAAGGTAACTTATATTTTGGGGAAAGTGGGCAAACATTTGTTACAGTAACTAAGGAAATGTCATTTGTCCAAAGTTTAGGACTTATAAAATGGAAAGTATTAGCTTCGCGGTGGGGTACACACTTGTAATTTGTGTATTCTCAAGGCAGAGGCAGAAGAATTGCTGTGAGGTTTTGGGGTTTTTTGTTTGCTTCTTTGTTTTTGCTTTTCTGTGAGTTTGATACCAGTCTGGTCTACATAGTGAATTCAAGACTTGGCTGAACTACATAGCAAAGTCCTGTATAAATAAATAAATAAATAAATAAGAAATATTCTATGTCAACTCCCAGTTATTGTCATGCGAAAACTACGTTTTTCACAGGAACTTACTAAAACTTTTCACCCTACTGCCGATTTTATGTGAAAAATTATTGCTAGTTAGCACCCACATACAGTAACATAAACCAAGAATGGTGGCATAAAAATTAGATAAACTATCGGAATGTTAGTTTGCAAAAACAAGATTCTGGATAAGATACAACCAGAATACACCATGTGGTATTGATATGAAAAAATAAAGGAAAAGTGAGTGTCAATCTTGAAAGTGTTTCTTAAATTACTGATAGAGATGAACAAGGAACAAGAATACATTTATTCTGAGAGGAACAAGAATCCACTGACTGTCTTTTCATGCTCAGTTTTGTGTACTGCTGAAGAGTACGAGATACAATCTCTTGCTCTTTCTGTATTTCAGGAGTCCTAGAGGTTTCTTTATTTTTGTGTACATGTAATGCAAGGATAGTTGATAATTAACTGATATTTTGTATAATAACTTATAAATAATAATGTATATTTTTCCATTGGCTACTCAATGACAATGTTATGCAAAGAACATGAAATTAATATCATTAGATGCATATATATTAAATGTTTTTGTATTTAATAAATTGAGATAGCACATTTGACAGTTTTATTTTAAATTAACTGTACACATTTCATGCTCTAGGAATGCATCAACAAAAATATAATTAAATAAGAGACATAAATTTTTACTTCTTGAATCTTGCAGGGTATTATTGCAAGAGGCAACAGTCAATGAGAATAATACATCAATATACAGTATCTCATAAGGAATTAAGAGCATAGGGAACAATGTCAAGATACATGTGTTGGAGTTATGTTCAATGGGGTCACAACATGGTGAAGTTATTGTAAGCTGAAAATGGGTAGAGTACACATGACCTACTGAACGTTCTATGTTACCAGCATAATTCGCAGCATATCAGCTGTTTACTCTTATGATTTCATGACTGAGTGGGAATTTTGGCTCAGCTGCTGATGCCTCGTATTGCCAGAAAGCTACATATTACTAGCCAGGAAAAATTAGTCTCAGAACTTGACATAATCTCTACTGAATATGTATCACTTTTGCATTCTTAAAATATTGTAAAATGAACTACTCTAAATGCAGGACCATTTGTGGGGTATATGTGTGGATGAATGGATCCGATTCTAAGCAGGAGAGTTCAGAGTATGTGTCATAAGAAATTCCACAGCTGAGTACTAGCTTGAAGAAAGAACAAGGGTTAATGGTGCAGATGCTTGAGGG
Organism: Dasyprocta punctata; assembly: GCA_004363535.1. Lineage (NCBI taxonomy): Eukaryota > Metazoa > Chordata > Mammalia > Rodentia > Dasyproctidae > Dasyprocta > Dasyprocta punctata. Next base: position 2,135 of record RJWM01034851.1, on the reverse strand, counting down.
CAGTATTTCTTCTAGAAAACGGAGCAACTCCTTTAAGCAGCCATGCCAAGTTGCATGACATCCCCAGCAAAAGTGAACAGATAAACATGAGCGAGGAGGGGAGAAGAAGGAAGCAACTAGAGAGTGGGTGTTACTGTTGGGGCACAGAAGTCAGAATGTATGGGACCTTGTGTACAGAGGAAAGGACTTTAACTTTATGGAGTCTTCTACAGAGAAGGTGATCCAATCAAATAGAGGTTACATATAAATTAGAGCTTTTCAAAAATGCACTTGTTGACATTATGAATAATCATTTGTCCTTATGGATTGTCCTCCTCACTGTAAAATGTTCAAGAAGTACACCATATATGTGACCCTGCTGCCTAATAGGCTCCTTTCATTCATGGACAGAAATGACCCTAGACACTTTTAAAGGTGCCCTGGCAGGGACTGCAAAATTGTCCCAGTTGAGAATCACTGATGTAAAGGACAATACATGATAAGAATGTTGAATAACTAATCTGGGATCACACAACCAGTACATAAAGTTGAGTTCATATGTCAGGTATTTAATGATGAAATACGTTTGCTCTATTACTTGGCTGTACCATTGTTTTTTCCTAGTTTATTGAATCAGAGACAGTTGACTAGAGTCATAATGTTATAAACTATTGAACAGCTTGTATTCAGCAAAAAATAAACTAAGAATTAGCTTTAAACTGCAAGACAGGCTTATCTGTAATGAGGTAATGGAATTTCCCCAGAATGTAAACTGAGAATCAGTGTTTAGGACACTGAAAGAAACACAGGTCATGATGGGATTTGCCAATGACTGTTACACGGTAAACTGTAATAGGATAGGCAGGAAAAAAATCTTTGATCTACAAGAATAGAAACACAATTTCCAGTGAAGCAGAAGAACTGTGGCCAACTACATATCTGCAATACATAACTAACTGAGCAGGAAACTGTTTTAGTAAAGGTGTTTGTCCTTGGTTTGAGAAAAATATAAGAAAAAACACTATTGCAAGATGCTAAAGATAGGTACCTCAAATGAGTGTGGTTACAATGAGAATAATATGACTTTCTCCTTTCACCTTGGAAATTGTGTTAGTATCAATGAGAAAACCGTATATAGTGTAAATGCCATATATGCTACTACCTAACCCCCTTGTACGTGTGCTAAGTAAATCTGTGAGTAGAGACCACTTGGCTCATTTGTGCATTTTTCCCATTTGCATATTAACACTCATTACCTAAAGCTGGCTCTACTGTCTCTTGCTCACTTCTATAATTTGTACCACATACAATCAAATTTTGTAAGATTATAAAGCCTCAGTTAATTTACCTTCTTTACTAAGGGCACAATGATTATATATATATATATATATATATATATATATATATATATATATACATGTACATATAAAATTTCCATATTGCCTAACATCAATTTACATATTAAATGATTTCAGTGAACACTGTTTAACTAAAAGATGGATGACCAAATAAAGCTTTTACTAGTTTGGATCAAGAGGTGAAGTCCTTTAAAGCAATATATTTGTTCACTGTCTCTCAATAAGTAATAAAAATAATATGAATATTAAGCTTGATAACTTAGTGATCATATGCCAGGAAATAAGAATTTAAATTATAAAATCTCAAACTTACACAGAAAAACATGCATATAGTATTTTCTGACTAAATAATAAAGGAAAAGATGTGCTACAGTTTCCTCTTAAAGACTTTCTTATTTATTGTAACTCAATTTATAAAAGCAATGGACTTCTGAGTGTTTCCAAATAACATTTTTGGTTTTAGTATGGCCTCCCTTGAATTGAAGATGGAATGAACTGTTTGCAAATAAAATTAAAAATTATTTTTCCATATGATTAAAATATGTGTAATAACTATTAGCAATGAGATTATTTATAATACATAACTGAAGAGCACATTTTGTATTAATGTTTGTCTTTATCATTTACTCTTTGGAAATTTACTTATCTAATAGATACAATAAAAGAAGTAAGATCCCTTATGAAAATTAATCCTTTGTCCATTTCTCCTTATTTTAATATTCAAAAAGAACAGACATTTGAGGTTTTTTTTTTTCAAAATCTAAAACCTACCCAAATGTCTTTTAAAATATCTAGGTA
>RJWM01034850.1:0-19386 GCA_004363535.1 Dasyprocta punctata | reverse complement strand
GGAGGGAAAGAGGGGCTGAAGGGAGGGTAGAAAATAGGAAAAAAGAAGAGTGAAGATTTAACATACGGGGACAAATATGATGAATGAGATCATTATGTATATCTAAAATGAACCAACAGAACTAATCAATTTAAAAAACGATGGGGTTAGTGTGTTCAAAGCAAGGGGAGTATTTTGATGGCAATTTGTCTTCTATTGCCATTATTTTATTTAAATACTCACCATAGCTTTTTATTATACCTGTGCTCCTTTCTTGATTCTTTTACCTGACAATCAACATTTCCTTTTATACTATTGTGTTTTGTTTGAATTCATTGTGTGTGAAGATATGGACAACTATTTCGAAGAAAACAAGAAACGTTATGGTAGCCACTGTTGATTTGCTATCCTCTTGTTTTGAAATTCTGTGTTGCTTGCATTGTTTTGTCATGATCTGCTTTCTTCTGTTATGTTTTGTTTTGTTTTATTCTCTTTAAAATAAAATTTAAACAAAAAAGTAATCAACATTTCCACTTCTTTTGGAAGACTCAGATATAACAGATGTTCTTAAAACTAAGGTTTGGGTCCCATATTCCTTGTGTTTAGCCAGTAGATTTACTTGCTGTACTTTTCTGATACCTTTACTGTATTTCTTACTTCAGTTGCATCAAGGAAATTGATTTTATTGTTTCAATAACATAATGGAATGGAAATTTGGAAAATGCAAAACAAAAATAGAGGAGATAGTGTGGAGAAACCCAGATACAGTAATTTCCATCTAAGTAAAATGGTGGTAATAATCAATTAGCTTATAGGACTTTCACAAATAGGTACTTATAAATTCTCTGAAAATAGCAATTCTGTTTCACTTGTCAATATATTGAGCCATGTATATTTTAACATGTACACAAATCTGGCCCAAATTAAAAACCATTTAATCAGAATAGCCACATTTGGAATTCTGGGTAGTCCTTCCTTACACCAAGGTTGAGAACCACTGCCTGAGAGTATTTCCTGGTCTTAACAAAACACTTCATTAATATTTTCAATAGTCACCACTACCAATACTAAGATAGAAATATTTAACAATGTGTGTTTCAGACCTAACATGTAATAGTGCTTTAAATCACCACCATTAATGTTACTTTTAACTCTATGAGCCCTTGCTAATACTGATCAATTTGAAGTCAGGAAAGCTTGTTGACATCAAAGTGAGAATGACCAGTATTTTTAAACAAGAAAATATCTATTCAATGTTTAACAGAGTTATTTATTTTTGATGTGTCATCTGTGCCAAACAATTTCTTCATTGTGAGGAAATAGAAATGAAAATAAGTTAGGCATGCTTCAACAACTGTGCAGTACATATACAAGAACGGGGAAAGAGGAAAAAAGAAAAGAAAGAAGGGAAAAGGTTTTACACACACACATACACACACATATATATCTTATATACATATATATCTTACATACTCATATGCATCTTATATACTTATACATATATATCTTACATATATATATGCACAAGTATACAAGATAGATAACTGTATTACTAATATTTCTTGGTTCATCAAAAGGAATGCTATGTGCTTCCATTCTTTGATTGTTTTATCATTTGTTTACGCCTGTATCTTGTAATCTGAGCAACTACTTTGAAGATTACAATACACAATATATTAACCATTGCTTTGATTTGAAATTCTGTATCATCATTTTTATTCTTTCTTCATTTTAAAATAAAAAAGTAAACTAACAAAAAAGGAAATGGAAACTTCAGATCCCAGGATATTTTCAGTTAAGTGTTATAAAATTTAATCTTTTCATTAATATTAATAATATTCAAATTTTATTTTACTATTATGTATTTAAAACTTTAATATCATAAAGAGCATCTATGATCTATTTTAATTCTTCCTCATTTCAATGGCCTTGACTAAAATCAACTCTCATCACAGTGGTGGATCTAACCACCTGTCCTACATCACATAAATAATAGGTGAAGGAGACTGGATTTGAAATTGAACTGGAATGCTCTGGGTCTGATACATTCACACTTTCATTCTGTCCCTTATATCAGAAAACTTTCAGCAGAGTTTCAGAGAACTAAGCCACAGATATGTCTGAACACACTAAACCTGGTTCTGTTTCTGAAGGAAGGATTAAATCAAATCCTGAATTTCTCTCTCTCTCTTTCTCTCTCTCTCTCTCCCTCCCTCTCTCTCTCAGAGATTAAGAGGCTGTCTCTACACTCTAGGGGAGGCAAGATACACTGTATGAGCTAGCCAGCAGATTTGTATAAATATTTCTTCTCTGTTTTCTACATAACCACCTGTAATTGATGGCACAAAAATTATATTCCCCTATTTTTTAAAAAATAGTAAAATAGGAATGTGTACTTGGGGAACATTGGGTAGATAAAATAAAACCAATTGTAGAGAACATATAACTCAGATGCAGCTATTATATTGGTTCCTGACATGAATCTTTTTCATCTTCTTCTCCACAATCCTTTTGAGGTACTGAGGACACAATTTATAGACACCCATAATGTCCTATCATGAATTAGATGAACATGGGAAACTGCTGGTATGGGAGGAAAGAAAAACTTGACAAAGACTTTTTGGTCCCCATGACAACCAAACACATAAATTTCCCATTTCCTTAGTTGAAACTGTGCAACCATATCATCCCATCCCACTCTCCAACGTTTGTGTGTGTGTTCCTGAAGAGAAACAATCATTGCAATAGTCCTTCCTCATTCATCACTTACTGACTTAATGTCAATGTCTCTCCTGTGTTGAGTCCAAAAGCTACAGATCCAAAATCAGTCAACAGCTGCAGGAACAGCAAAGACTCTAGATGAGCCCAGAGAGTTGACATGGACAATTTTATGTACAGGCTTCCTATTTCAGACACCTGGGAAGGTGGCACAGTGATGACGCCATGTGAATGGGAATAAATGAAACAAACAATTGGCTGATTGTCTGATATCATTACATAACACAGAGGTTCAGTGCACACAGATTACTCAAACTAGTCCGTATAATCACAATACTTAAACTTCTGAAATTTAATAGAAGTTGAAGATAAGAGAGTAAACAAATGTTCACAAGTGTTTAGGCTCTCCCTCTACTTGGGAGGAATTGCAAATGTACTACTCACTTGGTAAATTTCTTCCTTTTCAAAAAAGTCCTCAATTTTTCATTTGTATTGTTCATTGTAGTAAGACATACATAACTGAAAGTACCTAGTAAGTTTTAAGTGCACAGTTTGTATGAATTACAGTATCATTATTGTGCAACCACAAACCTTAAAAATTTTACACCTTCCAAAATGAGATTTGCAGTATGTTCATTTTAGTTATCTTACATATACATATATACAGATTTATATCTTTTCCTTTTCCCTTCCCTCTTTCCCCCTTTTCCCTTCCCAACTACTTTTGCTCTTCGAGCTGTATTTTTTTTTACCTTTATATAGTATTTATTATAGATTTTGGATTATATATACTTTTTCAGTTTCTTACACTAGGGAGACAATATGGTATTTACACGTGTGGGTTTGATTTATCTCACTTATGAGTATGGTCTCAAGTCGTGTTCATTTACTTATAAAAGTCTCAATGCAATCTTTCTTAATAGCTGAGCAGTACTCCACTGTATAAAAATACCACATCTTTCTTATCCATTCTTTGATTGATGGATATTAGTTATTGAGAAAGAACAGTTAATACTCATATGATTAGATCAATTTTGCATCTCTCTATCTGTTAATGTAAACAACCATTTTGAAGATAATGATATGCAATATTGCAACCACTGTCAAGTTTCTATCATCCTGTTTTGTAAACCTATGTTACTCTTGTGCATTTACTCTAGTCATTTGTTTGTCTCTTTTGCTTTTTGTGTTTCTTATATGTGTCTTTTTTCTCTTACATAAAAACAATGAGATTTGCACACACATGAAAAAGGTTATATTACACCCACCACTGTATCAGCTGTAATTCTATTGTGAAACTGGTATGAAATTAAAATATCAAACATCAGAAAAATGTTATCAAGAAATCCATATTTAATGGGTGACTTTTGAGTATTAATTTCACTATATTTCCTTAGTTATATCCCAAGTCTGTCTCAAATCTCTGGGATTAGAATCTTCGTCTGTGGTACCTCTTCAGGGTGCTACTGATGTCCTTGTTCCTCAGGCTGTAGATGAAGGGATTCAGCATAGGGGTGACCACAGTGTACATCAGTGAGGCTGCCAGATTTTTGCTAGGAGAATGTGATGCACGTGAGCCAAAATATGTCCCTATGCTGGTTGCATAAAACAAGCTAACAACAGACAGGTGAGAACTACAGGTAGAAAAAGCTTTGTACCTCCCACCAGATGACGGGATTTTAAGAATGGATGAAATAATTTTATAGTAAGAGAAAAAGATGCCTGACATGGGCAAAAAGCCAAATATGGCACCAGCAAAATGTATGACCATGGATTTGATTAAGGTATTAGAACAAGCAAGGTTAAGGATTTGAGAAGGGTCACAGAAGAAATTAGCAATTTCCCTACCCTTGAAACAGGTAAGGTGTAAAACAACTGAATTATGCATCTGGGAGTTCAAAATGCTAGCAACAACTGATATCAAAACTAACAAGACACAGAGGCGAGGGTTCATAATCACAGCATAGTGCAGGGGGTGGCAGATGGCCACAAACCGATCATAGGCCATCACAGTCAGGAGCATGTCATCCATACACACAAAAAAGATGAAAATATTCATCTGAATGAGGCAGCCCATGTAAGAAATGGCTCTATTGTGAGTTAGGATGTCCATAATCATCTTTGGAACTGTGGTAGAGGTGAAACAGATGTCCACAAAGGACAGGTTGGAGAGGAAGAAATACATGGGGGTGTGGAGGTGGGAGTCAGAGCTGACAGCCAGGATGATGAGCAGGTTCCCAAGCACTGTGACCAGGTATATGGCGAGGAATAGCCCAAAGAAGACAGACTGCAGTTCTGGGTCCTCTGAGAAGCCCACAAGGTGGAATTCTAAGATGTAGGTTAGATTATGTGTTTCCATACTGCTTGAATACCTTTTCAGAAAGAAGATTTATTAGAAAAATGAAGCCAATAATCCGCACACAAAACTCTGTATATGTTATATACTTCAATATGCCCAATCAGACTCTTCCTACATGAAGGCCAAAACCTTCAGCAGAGTTGTTCTAGTGTGTCAACCTTGGTGGTCCTGAAATCTTTCATTATTTCATGTTTGATTTCCACTACCTTCTGTACAGTTCTACCTTACAGATACTCTACAGCACAATGTTAGGAAATCAAGAATTTTAGAATTTAGAAATCTATGAGCTCAGTAAAGTACATACAATTCTTTTTGCAAAAACATTGAAAGAAAAATAAAGTCATCCCTCTAATAAAAATATGATTCTATTAGAAAAAATACATTCAAATATAAGTTACTTCAGACTCGTAAAATGGTCTGATAAAACTTGATTTCAGGTGTCTAAAATACCACAAGATATAGGACTGCATTATCTGAAATTAAATTAAAGTGAATTTGATCATAGTCAGAACACATTTTGTTGAGCCAGTTACCTCAGAAATTTTGATCATTTTTGGGTTTTCAGATTTCCATCTTTCAATGAGAAAAAAACTCACTCATCCTTTGCTTATGTATGTTATTTAATACATAACTCTTATCCTTATCTTTAGTGCAATCTTATGTATATAAATGAGGTAAAAATCAATGAGTGCCATTATAGAACATTATGACAACAAATGTAGCATTACATTGTACTTGTCAATAGTTTAAAAAATGTTAAAAAGCATATTTGACAATTTGACTTTACACAGGATTTTCTTATAAAACAATTCCACTAAAATATTTGCAAAGTTGACATGTCTTTGTTCTTTTTACTGATTCAGTATTCTACAGTATCATGTTAATATGCTTTGTTTTCCTGATCATAAATCCTCTTATGTGCAATGGATGATGTTAAAAATAAAGAAAACCTGGCTGAGTCCTGTCCTTCCTAATTCTGACTGAAAGATTTTCACATCAATTTTTGTGATTTAAGCATTGCATTTCTCTTATTTCAGCTATGAAAAGGAAACTGGTACACATATTTTTGTCAAGTCCTATTGTGATTTAGTTGGGAAAAATCACAAAAAAGAAAAGAATGTGAAATAATATAATCATACTTAGAAAATCATTTGCACAAAAAAGGTGCATAAAATAGGGTAAGTACATTTGTAAATAATGTAATGTCCCCTAATTTGTATAACAGAAATAATTATGTACCCTACGAGGTTGATATAAAAAAGTATTTTGAAAATAATTTAGTTCACAAGACTGTTATATCTAATTTGGTAATATATATACCCAGGGACATTTTAAAATATCCAGATTCTGTAGCCTCAAGTCATGAAATTTTTTCTGAAATCTATATTTCAGGTTCTTGTGTCACTCTCTTATATGAGAGTTAAGAAACATTGTTTTAGCATGGTTGCTAGCATTTAGGAAATGTTCCATTAATATCATCTCTACAGATACAGACATACAAATATCTAATAGTACTTATATCAACAAGAATTTTTTTTGAGATCTGAACAACCCTCTTCAGAAATTTGAATTCTTGCCATCTTCCAATGATTTTGTTCTCTTGCTTTCCTGCCTTCACAGAAATCTATTCTCAACAATTTCATGGGTAGATTTTCCTTTCCATATTTCTGAGTCAGCATTGATTTATGCATCTACAATCAATTTTCTTAAAAGCTTATCTAAAGACCACCTAAAACTCATCTAAGTAATGTAAATAAGCCATTGTGCCTGAAAGAGAATAAGTTACACACTCAAGTGAATTTAACTATTCTTTGACTATTGTAACCAAGCTCTGAGGAACAAAAAAACAGCATATAACTTGTAAATTCATTGTTAAGACCATGTTTTTAAAATTCTTATACCTCTCTCCTTGTCACTCATGAAAATTTGTATACAGTATATTGGTGGGTGATATTTCTCTGATTTGCAACAAATAATGCATGTGAAACTTCACAGATTATTTTCTAAAAACAGGGAGTGAGTCATTATAATTTATATCTGTTTATTCTTAATATATAGCTTCACAGTAACCCTGGGGTCTTTTCACTAATGATCCCTTTATGATAACAAACAAAGACATTTCATCATCATATGGGGAAGAACATTTCTATTTTGCTCCAGTGGTGGAGTCTGTGCTGTGAAATGACACAAGAGAAGTGAACATTTTCATTGTGTCATTGTCCTACTACCATAGGCAGAATGTGTGTGAAACTCTTCTTCTCCGTGCCCATATTGCTTGAGGAAAATAAGGAGAATAACATCCATCACCACATGGTGACAACTAAACAAAACTTGGAACTCAAGTATTTGTGAGTTTTTGTTTCCTTCTAAGCTAGTAGCATGATTATGTAAGTAGGAAGTTTACTGATAAACAAACTGCACCTAAAAGGTACTGGAGCCTGGAACAATATGAAGTTGTTTTATGCATCTCAGCCAGAAGCATACATTCACCTGCCCTTGTCTCTTTGTGACTTTCTATCCAAAGAATATCTCTGTTGTGCTTTTAGATATTTGATGTAGATAGAATTAAATTGATTATAGTGTCCATGTGTCAAAAATAATAAGCAGAACAGAAAAACAATTTTAAAAATAAATTGACAAATGTCCAATACAGTAAAATTTTTCATTGTTTACCATAATACAGAAAGATTTGAGCAGAGATTTTGAGTTCTAATCAATAGTGCATATAGTTTTATATTTTAACTTTCACATTTTCTAAAAGGAAATGAAATCCTGACCTGCTTTAGCCCCATCTGAGTTTGTGTGGAATTATTGTAAGCAGGGAGGAGGATATGAGAAGCTATAAGAATATCCTGCAGTGGTGGCAGGAGAGAAACTCAAGCAGAATGATGTCTTTCCTGTAGTGGATGCAACTGATGCCATTCAGTGCTCTGCTCTTTGTGCTTTGAGGAAAAATCAACAGGAAAGGCATAGTGAGCCAGGGAACCCTTCGTGGAGTGGCAGTGAAGTGAAATGGTTGATGTTATTACTAAAGACAATCTGCCGGTACTATTTCTCCTATAATTCTGTGTCTGTTATCAGAGAATCCAATTCAAGTGAATCACTATTCTACCTAACCACCTATTGCAGGTTCCATTACAATGACAGGCCTTCCACTTTCTATAAGCAATAATACTGTGTGTACTTATAACTACAGGAAGAAAAAAGGCAGGAGATGAACAAGCTACGTAGAATGGACTGCTCAGTATCTGGACTATAGCAAGCCCTCAAAACCAGTTCATGACGTAAGGGTTACTGTCCTCTTCCTCTACATCGCTGTCATCACCTTCATAAAACTTTAGAGTGCTTAGGAAGTGCTGTAGAAAGGCATGTTTTCTGCTGTTATCTGTGAAACAACAATGGGAAGTAAAAACAGGGAATGTAGAAAACAAAGTTGAAATAATAATTCTGTTTTCCCCACTACAACCATGGTCACAAAATATCCATTCCTTATAACTGATATTGTTGGATTTCTTCCTCTCTACCTCACTATCTAAACTGTCATAATTGTCCTTATGATGAAGAAAAAAAGTATTTTCAAGAATCTTTCCCATATCACTGAGATCACCTTGTACTCACTGTGTGATGTTGTTTCTTTGCTGGGTCATAGTCAAGGAGAGCAGATCCAAAGACCCTCCTATGTCTGCTGCCAGCGAAAGTTCAGGCTCTGCTCTCAGAATTGCAGTTAATACAAAGTCAGATAGGAGTTTCTTGATGCAGGCAACCCTGGAGTCTGGGATATGGGTATGGAGCTCATTGGACTGGAGTCTGGAAAGTAAAGGCCTGGAGCACCAGCTGATTATTAACTACTCTATGACCTTAGAGACTCAATACCCAGAGCTCATACTTAACCAAATAGGTTCATGCCATCTCAATCTCTAAGGACTTCTCAACACTAATGGAAGAAGGAAACAAAAGGAAAATAAGTGTTGACAGGTTTTGGGATTGTTCCTCTTCAGGTAAAGCTGGTGTGTACTAATTATTTCTAATTTCTAATTATTATGTATAATTTTTAAATAGTCATCTGCCTTTGTTTCATTCATTCAGTAAAGTATACTTAGCCAACACCCTATGATATAAACCATATAAAATATATATTTTAATGACTTCAATTACATTCACATTGTTTTAAAACACTTAACATCATAAATAGTCAAGTAATTTTCATTTTTCAAAGTAAAATATATACTCAACATTAAAATTTCCTATTTATTCTATGAGCATTACACCATGAAACTTTTTAACAAATGAAAGCCACAATATTACAATATTAATACAATCAAATAGACAGGATTTACAAGTTTAGATGTCAGGTTGCTTTGCTTTTTCCAAACTATATTCAAGTGAATGTCAAAGGTTCTTGATGAGACTGTTCTGTTGAGGGGTCTCGCCAGATGCTTGTAATGCCCCAGGTTATCAGGCTGTAAATGAAGGTATTCAGTACAGTGTGGACCACTGTGTATATCATACAGAGTGCTGCACTCTCTGTAGTTAATTGTGATACAGATAAGTCAACATGTACTCCAATGTCTCTTCCATAAAATAAGCAAAGTTAGGAGACACATGTAGAGAAGATTTTACACTGTCAAGCATTCATGTGGTTTTCAGAGTGAGGAAACATTTTTGTAGTGAGAGGAACATAACTGTAAGATGAGGGATATGAAGAACATGGCTCCAGCATTACCAGGGAAGGTGTCAAAAGAGGAAAGATTAAGAACGTGTTCAGTATTACAAACGAAATTAGCAAGTCCTACCACCTTGAACTAAGAAAATTGTAAGACAATATAATTATGCAGATGGGAGCCCAATATCCTAACCAAAAATAAAAATCAAAACTAAAAAGCCACAAAGGCCAGGTATTCTGATGACTGAGTAAGTTTGTGGGTAATAGAAGCCCCCAAACTGATTGTAAACTATCCCAGTCAGGAACATGTGACCCATACTTTCAAAGACAAAAAAAGGAGACCTTTCTGTCAAGTAGCCTAGGTAATAGAAGACTGTGCTGTGAGGTTGGAGGCCCATGATCATCTTCCAGACCATGGTGAAGATTAAACAGAATTGGTCACAGAGAAAATAGAAAGAAATACATAGGGGTGTGGAACTGAGAGTCAGAACTTAAAGCCACATTGATGACAAGGTTCCTGAGTACTGGACAGAAATAGCCCTAAGAATACAAACTGCAAGTTTGGGACATACAAGAGTCCCAGGGGATGGAATGCCAAGTTAATTGTTAGATTTTGTGCTTTTCTATGGCTTGTATACCTTTGAAAAATTTTTAAAAGAGTGTTGGGCAAAAAAAGCAAATGTGCAGGCACTAACTACAATGCATATTTTGAATCCAAAGTTCTCACTAATAGTGCATACTCCCTTGAGGTCCAATAACCATCAGTAATCTTTAACTTTTGACAAAGAACATCTTCTTAAAACTCTTTCAATACTGATTTATGAGTTATTCACCAACTTCTATATACATCCACCTGAGAAAGACTGAGCTGTAAAATTTAGGAGGCCAAGAACCTTAGCAACAAGTATGTGACCACAGAAAGTCATCTTCCCCTTATAACAGTAAGGTAAATAAAAAATGAGGTAAATAGGAAATATTTTTCTTTCACTAGAAGAAAATGGTTCACATTAAAGGAAATTAGAAGAATGTATCTTATTCTTTCTAAGTAAATGATACAAATTCTTTTGACTTAAAATATTTGTAAACAGTAAGAGTTTGTCTTGTATTTCACGGAAAATAATTAGTCATAATCTGAAAGTATTGCTATGTTCCAGTTATTTCTAGATTATGTTTATCATTTTTGATTGTACTGATTTTCTTCTTTTATGAGTATAAGTACTGATCCAAATGATGTTTATTCTATAAAAACTGTGACAATCTAAACTTTCCCTTTATCCCCAGTGGACTTTTTGAGTCTTAATGAATATCTTTTAGTGAATAACACAATTGAATGTGACTCCACTGACCTAAAATGTGGCATTAGTACACATTACATAAATCAATGTCTGAGAAAATAATGAAATGTTAAGAAACACATTTGAATCTTTTTATTTATATACATTTTCATTTGTATGAAATCCACTGAATCTCAATAAGATAACGTGTATAGATATTTGTGTTGTTTTTGTGTTATTTTTGTTAAGTATTTTACAGTGAACTGTTGAAATTGTTTCCTTTCTTCTAATGTTAAACTTCCTTATTTATACTAAAGAATTAGTACCAGTAAGATTGCAAAACCCGTATTTGTGTATCAATATTTTTATTCCTCATTAATAGTTTTTTTTGTCAATCCTTCCTAACATATGAATTACAATACATAGTTTAGTTTCATGAAGGGAAACTATGTTTTATCAATTCTCACCATAAATTAACTGGAAACTAATGTAAAATAGAAACACTACATGAATTGGTGGATAGATTGGTAGATTTTCCTCTCAATATTTACATGTCAGTATTGATTTATGTACCATAAATAATTTTCTTAACAACCTGAACCAAAGCTGAGCATGCTGGCACACAATTGCAATCCTAACATTTTGGAGGCCAAGGCAGTAGGATTTCCATCGGTTCAGAGGCAGCCTGTGTTACACAATGAATTCAAGGTCAACCTGAGCTACAAAGATTAGACCCTCTCTCAAAGAAAAAAAAATAACTGACCCAACAGCACTTAAACCTCATTGAAATAGGATATATTACAGCCCTTCTTGCTCTTGAAATGCTTGAAATGTGTGTGTTTTCCTTGATAGGCAGACTTGACTCTCTGTGAAATAAATGTATACAGCACTACAAATGTTTTAATGGACCCAACACATTGCCTGTGGTACATTATTTCATTTGTAGCTTTACTGTTATGACAATTTCATCAAAGTTTTTTTTCACATCATGTAAGTTAGAATTTCTGTCCAGCATGTGGGTGGATGGTAGTTGTTTGGCTTCCAAAATTGATGCATATGTCATCCCAATAAATTATCAGTCATGGTCATGTAAATCTTCTTTATAAATATTTGTCATCAAAATATCCTAGAGATCCATACAGTAATAATTTCTTCAAGAAAAATAATTGGTGCATTTTAAATTGCTTTGGGAATCATATTTCTATCTTGCTCCATTAAAACAGACAATGCTCTAGGACAGGAGTCAGGAAGTCAACATTTTAATATCCTGTGTTGTCCTGCTACAATATATAGAGTAAGTATAAATCTCTGCACTCTTTATGCTTATACTACTTTGTGTAAAATAGACTATAACACCCATTTCCACAGCACATGTGGTACATAAGGTAGAAAGAAAGAAGAAAAGAAAGAAAGAAAGAAAAAAGAAAGAAGAAAGAAATCGTGAGTCTATTAATACAATTGCCAAGGGTCTCTAGGACCTTGAATGATGTGAAATTTCAAATGTTTCTTACTCCAAGCAATAAAGTTTACATGCCTATTTCTCTTTCTGTCATTTTGGGCTTTTCATGCCCATGAAAATGTTTACAGCAGCAAAATTCACAATAGTTAAACTCTGAAAGGAGTTTATATGCCCATCAAAAGAACAAAAAATGAATAAAGAAAATGTGATATATATGACACATATAAAGGTATTATGTCTATACATACACAGGAATACTACACAGTCATAAAGATGGATATATTTGAGTCATTTGTAGGAAAATGCATGCATTTTAAGACTATAACTCTAAGTAAAATAAATGACACATAGAGGGTTAAAGATTTTATGGTTTTTCATATATGAGAAACCCAAAATATAAATAATTTAAAGAGATAAATAAAAAAGAAGATAGAAAAGAGGGAGGAACATTTTGTGTAGATGAGAAATGGGGATAGGGAAAGAGGGAAGGACCAGGAAGGGAAGTGGTAGTAGAAATGACTAAAGGCAAAATGTCTATTTACTAGTTCCCCAAGATGCAGTCTGTCATGAAGCGTGAAGTATACAGCCTTTTCCATGTGTGGTTCTCACCTATGACCTGTTTATTTTAGAGAACAAGTACTGGCACTCAGCTGTGCTCAGTCATTTCACATTCTCCATAAATATGGTAGTACAGGTGATGTATGTTATGGTCATCCATACACTGATTCCCTTCCTTTCATCTACAAGTTGAGGAACAGAGACATTAGCAGAATTCCTTTCCTTTATTCTAGGCTGTGGCAGCTGTTGATGCCAAAGTGTGTCCTTGCTCATCTTGACGCATCAGCAGAACAATTAGCCCTCTGTTATCTCCTGGATATAGGCTGTGTGGTGGGGCTTCAAGCAGGCTGTTGGACTTAATCTGGGCACACACTGGATCTGATTATCTTTTACAGAAAGCAGCACCCATTTCCTTCCCAGGCTGAGCTTAAACTTCTCACAGGGTCTATGTCTAGCTTGCTCCCTCTATGCAGTGTCCTCCCATGTTTGTCTCTCACCCAGTCACTTTTGGAGGTAGCCCTAGAATCCCTGAAACTGCTGGTTAAGTTCCATACTTTCTCCCTGGGTCTGCTGGCTCTCTAAGCTTACCTTTTTGTCTCTGGGTGTCATCCTGGTCCAGGATCAGGCTGGAAGGTTAGTCGACGCCTCTGCTGCTTCATGCCAAGGGTGAGTAAAACATGAAGATGGTTTGGAGTTTGTGGATGGTTACATTACTGGCAGCAGCTTGATGTCAATTCCTTTATACTCTCTTTTTTGTTGAATTCCTGGGATTTTGACTATACGTCATGGAAAGGTTCTTTTCTAATCATGACTGTTTGGCTTTCTGTATGACTCATTCACCTAGATATTTATTTCTTTTCTTAGATTTAAATAATTTTCTGGTGATTTTGGTAAGTTTTAAAAATAACCTTGGTGTTATCCAAAAGTGAGAATCTGAGATGAATGTGCACTTCTCAGATGAAGAAATGCAAATGGTAAATAAATATATAAAAAATGTTCAGTATCACAGGTTATTTGAGAAATGCCAATTAAAACAACACACAGATTCCATCTCACCCCAGAAAGAATGGCTGTCATCAAAAAAATTAACCAATAACAAATGCTGGAGGGCCTATGGGAATAAAGGAACTCTTCTCCACTGTTGGTGGGAGCGTAGACTGGTGCAACCACTGCGGAAATCAGTGTGGAGATTCCTCATATACTAGGATTTTAAGTCCCATTCCACTCAGGTATTCCCCTTCTGGCTATTTTACCAGAAGAACTAAAAACATCATACCACAGAGATATATATGCACCCTTGTTTATAGCAGTACAATTTGTAATAGTTAAATCTTGGAAACAGCCCAGTTCCCATCAATCGCATAATGGATAAAAAGATGTGTTTCTTTTTTCACATAACTCAGTACTACTCAGCCATAAAGAAGGAAAAACTGGAGACTATTGTCAGTAAATGTGTACAACTCAAGACCATACTCATCAGTGGAATTAATCAGACCCATATGTGTCATATTGACTCACTAGCATGAGAAACTGAACAAGTGAATAGGATTGAAAATGTACAGTAGATACTGTGAATTGGGAAGAAACTGTTTAAAAGAGAAGACAAACTTTGGTAGGGGAAAGGAGAAAAGAAGAAAGAGAAAAAGAAAACAATGTATAGAAATACAAGATAGCTAAGATAATTATACAGCTAGCTTCTATTTGTTCCTTGTAAAGAATGTTGTGTGCTAATCTTGTTCAGACAAGATATCATGCCTGCATCCTGTACCCTCAATAACTACTCTGGACAATGTGCAAGGTATCAACTATTCTCCTACTAGCCTGTATGAAACTTAGTTTCACTCTTTTTTTTATTTTTTTAAATAAGAAGTTATTTAACTGCTTTAATTCTGAAATTGGTTTTCTTGAGTCATTTGGCAGCTGGTGAATTCAGCTTTCCTGGTATTCTTTTGTTTTTATAGCTTCACTAAATTCATGATGTACATAAGCCTTATTTTTAAGTTCTGACAAGTTCTCTTCTCGCTCCTTATTCTTTGAATCAAAATTTTTATTTCAAAAACTTCTGTTTAATTGTTTTTAATAATCTCCATTTTTTGTTAAAGTGGTCACTTGCATCTTTCATGTTATTCTTTAGTTCAATCAAATCTTTTGTGACTTCTTTAGCTCACTGAACCTCTTATTAACTACATACTTTATCTGTTTTAGTTACCTCTGTTTTGAGGCTATTGAGCATCTCATGCCTTTGCTTTGTTTTTTCTTTAATGTCTTGAAACATCTTAACCATTTGGCTTTTAAGGGGTTCTTTTGTTTTATTTTGTTTTGTTTTGCCTGAACATTGCTCCACTTTATTGCCTGTGAAATTAGGTTTGGGAAGTTAAGAGTTTCTTAAGTGTGCTTTTATCTTATTTTCTTGTGGTTCTAGTGTTTTGGGGCTGAGTATTTGAGATCAGCTAGGCTAGAAAACTGTCACAATTGTGGAGATCTCCTTGAGTGTTTTTTTTATGTGATGCCATCTTGGCTCTGGTTATTACTGGTGTTAATGAATCTGTTCAACATAGTCAGAGCAGATCAGTCCTGGTCACCATGCTGCAAGGAAAAAACAGAAAACTTTTGTCCTACTATAAAACTATTTCTGCTCTTCTGAAAATTCCATCATCTGGGAGGAGGTACAAAGTCTTTTTTATCTATAGCTCTCTTCCCTTATTTTATGGAATAAGCCTTGGAATGTATTTTGGTCCAAGTGTGTCATATTTTCCTAGCAAAGGCATGGCAATCCAAAATTCTGTATTTTTTCTCATGAGTAATTAATGTTTCTGATGATCCTCCATTATCTCCAGATAAATTCAGGGCTGGAGGAACAGCCCAAATATGACCTTGAAGGCACAGAGCTCATGTTCTTCAAATCTCTAAGCACTACCTAATATTAATGCAGGAAAGAGAGATGAATGTTTTCTACTTTGTGTAGACCTCTCTTCTCTTCAGTAAAAACCATGAAATATTTAGTATTTATTGTTTTTATTAACATGTATGAATTGTAGATATTAATAAGAAGCACAGTGTTATTTACCTCTATGCACAGAGTCTGCATTTCTCATATCAAGGGTACCTTACTCCACCCTAATCCCCCTTTCCAGAGCATCTACCTACCTAATTTCAGGATGACTTTGTTCAGTTCCCACATGTGAGACACAGCATGAAATACTCATTTTCTGTGTCTGGATTATGTTTTGAAAGAGGCATCTAATTTTTTTTCATTGTTTACTATGATAAAATATACATTAAAATACCATATTTACCATTCCCAAGCACATAGTTAAATGGCATAAATGTCATTTCAGTTTGTTCTGTACCCATCAAAGTCATCTATCACCCATAAACTTTTCCCTCTCTCATGTTGAATGCTTGAACAATTCAAAAATACTTCCATGCTTCACCCAATAATAGTAACCTCCATTCTAGTAGAAAAAGATACAGTATTAAATTAATCACACTACAAAAATAACATGAACAATGAGTCATCACTTACATATCCAGATGTTTACGCTTACTGTTTCTTCAAATCTACATAGCAAATTGTTGTCACAGGCCATGAAATTAAAGCGTTCTGTTGTGCAGGCTCCTCAATGCACTTTTCATATCTCTGTTCCGCAGACTGTAGATGAAAGGATTCAGCATAGGGGTCACAGCAGTGTACATCACTGAGGCCACTGCACCATTTCTAGGTGAAGATGATGTAAGTGAAGCAATGTACACTCCAAAACCTGTGCCATAAAATAAGCAAACAACTGACAAGTGAGACCCACAGGTGGAGAAGGCTTTGTACTTCCCATCTGATGATGGAATTCTCGATATGGTAGAACCGATTTTAAAATAAGAAAAGAATATTCCCGAGATAGGGAAGAAAACAGAAAGAGAAACAACAAAATACCTGATGAGATTACTGATAAGAGTATCAGAACAGGCAAGAATAAAAAGTTGAGAAGCATCACAGAAGAAATTGGCAATTTCCATATTTTTGAAGTATGTAAATTGCAAGGCAATAAAATTGTGCAGGAGTGAGTCCAAAAGGCTAACTAAAAAAGACATCAGCACTAAAAGAAGACACAGATGGGGACTCATGATGACTGAATAGTGCAAGGGGTGACAGATGGCCACAAACCGGTCATAGGCCATCACAGCCAGAAGCATGTCATCCATGCATCCAAAGAGGAGAAAAAGAGACATCTGTGTGAGGCAGCCCACGTAGGAGATGACTCTGCTCTGAGTTAGAAGGCCCGCAATCATCTTTGGCACTGTGGTGGAGATGAAAGAGATGTCCATCAAGGATAAGTTGGAGAGGAAGAAGTACATGGGGGTGTGGAGGTGGGAGTCAGCGCTGATGGCCAGGATGATGAGCAGGTTCCCAAGCATGGTGACCAGATACATGGACAGGAATAAAGCAAAGAGGATGGGCTGCAGGTCTGGGTCATCTGACAGACCCAATAGATGAAATTCTGAGACACTTGTGAGGTTATGTGCTTCCCCATTTCTGGGACACCTTTTGAAAACGAAAATGGTTAGAATAAAAGCAAAAACAGGAAGGTACTCTATACAATTTGCATTTTAAATTTCAGTATTCACAAGTACTCAAATGTGATTTCTGCATACATTCGGCAATGCCGCTCCATTGTGACTACCCACATCATCTTTGTAGCCTTTCAGTATTGTTTCCTTTGTTATTCAGCTCTCCCCATACACGTCTATGTGAGTGACACTCAGATGTCAGTATTTGAAGCCAAGAGTATCAATTATAATTAAATTAGGATCACCATATATACAACCCACTCTTTTAAGAAAAGCAGAGAAAAAGAAATATCCCTCCCTCCTTAGGAAAAAAAATATTTTTCATTAAAGAAAATTAAGAAACTGTCAAACATGCTTTGTTTTACTCAAACAATGGGAAACCCCTTTCAGTAAAATCATTAGAAATACTGTGTGAGAGTTAGGACCACATTATTACAACACTAAATTGAAGTCATTTCTTCATAATCCAGAAATCTCTGCTATGTGATAATATGTGTCAGGAGTTTTGCATAATTTTTTCATTTTCTGATTATGTTCATATGTGTATAGAAGTGTCTACTCAGCTTTCGTTTCTCTTTTTCAAATTACTTAAATTATGCTTGTGTCGCTAACTGGTATGAACATCAACTCTTGATTACGGTTTTCTTAAAGGCACATAACTATATGATAGTATCGACAGCAAATGTGACAGTGGTTAAAGAAGAATGAGTTGTTAAGACAAGGGTCTCCACCAAAAGATTCTAAGAACTAATAAACAAACTCAGCAAAACAGCAGATTTCAATGTCAAAACATACCATAATTTCTGTACACAAGAAACAAACTGAGAAAAAAATCAAGAAAACAACATTACTCAAAATAGCATCAAGAAAAATGAGAAACTTAGGAATTAACCAAACTGAGGATATGAAACATCTCTGAAATGAAAGCTATACTACTCTGAAAAAAGACATTCAAGGAGACATCATAAAATGGAAAGATGTCCCATATTCCTGGACAGAACAGAATCAGTATTATGGAAGTGGATATATTATCAAAAATGGTATGAAGATTTAATACAATTCCAATCAAAATGCCAAAAGCATCTTTCATAGATATAGAAAAAACAACCCTAAAATTTTTATGGAAACAGAGACACAGAGTGGTAACCCATTACTGAGTTTTGCAATTCTTTTCATGTTGTGCCTATTTGTTCGCATACAATAGTAATCACTGCTATGCTTCTGAATAACTGAACACTGTGGATGTGATTAAAAAGGCTTTGGCCCCATACATCCATGATACTGACTCAAGAAACTCTTCTGTAACTTTCCTGTACTACTATGGGATATTCATGAAAGGGCCAAAGAGCAGCCTGAACAGTTACAATTGTGCTGAAGTCACATTGATTACAGCCAATAATTATGAACAAACAAAAGATGTGTTTAATGTTCAAAAAGAGATTTTTATATTTACACTTCATTTGAGTCGAGCATAGTGTAAATATAGACAAATTGATATGAAAATTACATGATCAATACTTTTTTTTAAGCACAGAAACAAACAGTACCCTGAGTGATAATAGGTCACCTCTGACTGAAGTATATTGTCATTGAGTGAAGGTTAATGTTATCCTCATTAAGATTGATATCTAAATTTTATTTTCTCTTACCTTGTTATATTCATCACCTCTTAATTAATCTCCTGAGACTCCCTTGTCATTCATTCAGTCCTTCCTTACTGCATTTGTCTCAAACAGAAATTCCCTCAAATGACAATACATAGTCTCAAAGATGCTAAGAACCTGCTCTATACTTCAGGAAAAAACAAAGGTAC
>RJWM01034849.1:0-19387 GCA_004363535.1 Dasyprocta punctata | reverse complement strand
TGACCTGTAGCCTTTTTAGACCTGGGCCCCACAAGGACAGCCCCTGTTGGTCCATGTGCAACTGGAACCTGCTATGGCTCCAGTTGATTCCAAGTCAAGGAGCAAGATGGACTAAACTGTACCACAGGGTGGGAAGCCAAAGCCAGTCCTGGGGTTTTGTTCCCCAAACTCCAGAAGCAACGGCAGCACATCCATCTGGCCCTCTCAGCCAACCTGTGACCAAAGCTGCTGGTACCTCCAGACCCTCGGGTGTATTGGCTGCTGTTGTCAGGAGCACTTTAATTAGTGCTTTATTTTAATTGATGATATATTTTAATTGGTATTTCGATTTAATTAAAGTTTTATTCTAATTGAATGAGGCTATTTTTTTTTTATTTTAGCTCACATGGCTCGAACAAAAGAAAGAATAATAGGTTGTCCAAAAAAAAAAAAAAAATCCATGACCAAACAGGCCCATATCACTAGGGGTGAGGGAAAGAACCACAGATGGGATAGGTGTTAAGACTGATATAGGGTCCCAGGGAGGAAGACTGAAGACATTCATACAGCACATACCCCTGCCTTCTTCTGGCCCAACTTAGACTGACACCTCGCCCCCACTGTGGCCCATTCTCTAGCTCCAGCCCCAGTGGTGCTAGATGCTCAGAGAGGTTGCTGAGGGTCCTCTCCATCCTCTGTACTGCACCATGCATTCCTGACCATCAGAGAAGGCCAAGACCATGTGTCTTAGTTACTTTTTACTCGTTGCCAAGACAAAATACCTGACTCCCAAAATTAGGGAAGGAGAGGTTTATTCTTACAGTTTCTTGGGAGTTTCAGTCCTACTTAGTTGGCTCCAAGTCAGCATGGCATGGAGGGGCTGCCATTCATGGCGGCTGCAAACCGCAAGGCATGCTGGCGGAAGAGAAAGTGGAAGCACGGAAGAGGAAGAGCCGCCTCCCTTACACTGTATCTCAGTTCCACCCCTGGGCGGTTGTAGCAGTCACATCATCAATCCTGGCACTAGACAACAAACTGATCACAAGCATCAGACTCAGCCCCATCAAAAGTACATGAGGACTTGGGGGTACATAGCATATCACCCAATACACCAGGCCTGTGATTTCTTGTCTTCCATAGCATCCCTGCCTCCTCCATGATACTTGCAGGGTCAGAGGATCTGAGGGCTGACTGGGTGCAGGAGCACAGCAAGGCCAGGAGGCTTCCTGTAGTGTAGAACCCTGTCCCAGGTTCCTAAGCTCATGTGTCTGAAGGCTCCCTTTCACCCCTCCAGAATCAATAACCACTTCAGCCTTGGGCTAAAGCCATATGGGCTATTCTTTTAGCCAAACACTGCTAAACCATCTTTCCCCAACTCAACTTCATCTACTCTTTCCTCCCATTGCCCCCCGCCGCCCCAACCCCTTCCATTCCCTCACTCTTCCACCTGCTTTTTCTCACTGGAAAGCTCCTTTTCCTGAAAGGTAGCATGGTTCCCATTCTGAAGTCCATTTAACTCCTCCAGCTAGAATTGCAATTTCTCTAATTCAGGTTACTGAAAGTCTCAGGTGAACGATCTGTACCTGGAGGCTCCATCTCCCTACCCCTCCCCCCTCCTCCCCCATAATGAAGATTTCATCCCACTCTTCCAAGAAACAAGCTCAGTGAGGTTGTCTCTGAGCTGTCACTCTTTTCCTCCTCATTCCCTAGTAGGACTGGCCACATCTAATGTATGTGACTTTCTCTTCTTAAATATCACAGCACTGGAGAAGTCTAAAATGCATTATCATCTTTCTATCTGACCATCTCTGCATTCTTTTCTGGCCCTGAGGTTGACTTCTGTCTCCCTAAAACCCTAATGTGGTTCTGCATACATGAGCTTTCCTCTGCTCCGGGTCTCCGTGTTCCTTGTTTTTAGTCCTATGGTTCCAGCACCATAGACTAAACTCTGCCTTCTCGCTGGCATTTCAGAGCAACAGATTTTCTCCAAGCAGCCCCATTCCTCCATTCACTCTTGCACTCACTGAGTCTTCCATAGCCCTATAATTACTGCTTCTGGGGAAGCACAAGTGGTAAAACAAAACATGCAGCAAACACAAGCAAACTAAACAACAAGCCTGGAAAGACTGTTTTTCACCTATTTAATTTGGGGTAAGCTGAGGTATATAGCAGAAGCAATGACAGGTAAGAGGCTGTCTTGTCACTTACAGTGACAGTGTCGGGCAATCTTTGCGGACAGTGTGAAGTGGAGTTGCATCACACACCAGGGTTAAGTTTGAAGGTACGTGCAGACAAACCGCCCTTGAAAATCCCTGAGGAAGGCACCGTGCTGAAGACCAACATGTCATCTTTTCATGTGTCCAACCAGCCCAAGAACAGATGGCTCTTTTCTTTGGCTAGGTACCAGATAAAGCAGCTGGTATACACTTAGGTGCCAGAGAACACAAAACCATGCATCTTTAACCCCAGCGACATCAACATGGGGTGTAGGGAGGGGCTTCCACAATGGGGGTTGCGGGGGGCTAGCTGAGCCTCGGCAGACGCTGGGGATCCTTTCCTGGTGTGTGTGTCTTCCTATGCATGACTGTGCAAGTGTTTATTAGAGTTGAATTCTGGTCCCCTAAATGTGCTTATGATGCAACTCTGCACTTTCAACAGCTATAAAAAAAAATTTTTTTTTTAGCCACTGTTTAGAGTTTACCAAAAGAAAAAAAGAAGCATGGGGAAAAAAGCTAGATGATATACTTATTTTCAGCTTCACAAACTAGGGGAATAATTAAATATTACACAAGTACTTGATAAACTATTACAAAGCCATCAAAAAATGAAAATTGTAGAAATTATGTAAACAAAGGAAAATATTACTAGTAAAATGAAAAAAGATGCCAAATTATGACAGCAGCTCTATAAATTTATATGTACACAGAAAATTTACACAATTTATGGAAATGACGCCCCAAAAATGAGTTTAGTGATTTTCTAACCAAAAATCATCATTTTTTAAGGGCAAAACTTAAAAATAAATGCTTGTTAATTGAATAGATCATTGCTCTTAGGAGAAATCCAAAGTCCTAACAGTGCAGCTGGCAGGCTCCAGGGGGACAGCTGGTCAGGTCTCAGGGATCCAAGGGAAATTGCCATGTAGCCCTGTGACTGGTCACGGCAGGCTCCAGCAGAAGGCTCTCTGGGTCTCAGCCAGAGAGACAGGAACACCCAGCTTCACAGAGCAGTACTCTATCACAGAACCTCCAGAGATACCGAGTCTGGAACCAATGGACCCAGATCAGGACCCAAACCTGCAACACCTTGATCAGAACAGCCTAGAACAGGCTGGAAAAATTATATCACTCCTAAGTTAAAAACTAGCAGCAGGGCAGAATATGAGGGTTACTGCCCAAGATGAGTTTCCCTGAAGCCTCCTGGTTACCACCACTCAAAGGCCAGATTTGGAAAGAACTCATTTGCAACTTGGTGGCTAATGCACAGGGAGACATAAGAAGAGCAATTAGATAGAGAGGAGGGAAGATAATACACTCATCCCCGGTGAGACTCTAACCAGCTAACCACCAGTAACTATCAGCCACTGATGAGGAGTACAAGGACCTAGGGATAAGGGCAGCGTGCTTTTCCACTCCTCCAAAGCAAATGGGAAGAAGAAAGGGCCCTTCAGGTAGAGAAGAAATCTCCCTTCTTCCTCTGCCCTTTGTGCCCCTAACTCAGATGTGGTAGGCTGTTCTGGGGGTGGGAAGGCTCTGATGCTTTCCTGGTGCCACTGTCATCTTCTGCGGCTATGTGGCAGCACGACAGGAGCCCTGCTCCAGGGGCCCCCATCCTCTACAGAGAAAGGGCCCAGTATTTTCAGTAACTGCTGCCAAGGATGCTATCAAAGCAGGCTGGGCTTTCTGACTTCACTGGAGAGCTGTCTGTCTAGAGAGTCTGGCCAGCTGGTCCTGCTCCAACTCTGTTGCTTACTCCCTCAATAGTCACTTCTCTTCCCTACACTGCCTCAGTTTCCTCAGCAGTGGGCTGAGTGTATTGGGGCAGCTCAGGGGTCCTTTCTCTACTACACTCTGCCACAGTCATCTCCTGCTGACATTCCTACCAGCCTTTCCAGAGCAGAGAGGTTTTGCTTGTGCACTTTTCTGAAAATGATTTTTGGGTCAGATTACATATGCTCCAGGTGCCTTAATTTATGTTAGGTCTGCTCTGTGGGCTGCTGATGGGAACAGGTTTTAAATCATCCCTTTCCACGTTGTGTGCAAACACACCATCACTTCTGTGCCCAACAAGGCTAGCCATCAATAAAACCCCATAGTTAACAGATGTTCATCAGTAATTACCTGGACATCAAATACCTTCTCCCAGTTTAATTATCCAGTGACGGCAACTTCACATGCCCTCCCGCATGCCACCTCAAATGCTCACCTGTCTTATGCATAGCACTGCCATCAATCAATTCTCACCATGCAGAGGACCAAAGAGGCACTGAGAACACCACAGGACAGGATTCTGGGGCATCCTGGAAATGACAATGCTGAAAGGACCACAAAGCTTGCTACTGAGAGTAAAGGAGAGAGCTACGCAGTCATCAAAGTGAGGTAGGAGATGTCACAACTCAAAGTTCCCTGCTGGCTTCCAGAAAGACTGCCAAGGTGGTGGGCTTCCTAAAATCACCTCAACAGGTCAGACCCACAACTTGTGGCAACAAAAGGCTGACTCAATTTAAAAATAATCACAAAGAGTGCTATACAAACTATGATGCTGATATACTACTTTCAAATGAGCTAGCAAGTATCTGGGACTAGTCTAAGTATCCAGAATACCAGTGTGCTCTCTCTAGCACATTATCCATGCCTATAGACCAGCAGCACACAGATCCACAGTAACCAATAGGTACCGGGAATGAGTGATAGATAGAATTTCAATATTCTGTGGCATCAGGCTGCAGGGGTCTATAGTTTCACCCTCACCTTGGGATGGACTGGGTTCCACTGGTCACTGGAGTTTAGAGTGGGCATTGTGCTGGGGTGGACACCGCAAGCCTTTGCTTCTATTCCTGCAGCTAACCACCCTGCCCCTAATGAGTCCTGTTTTAAATGCATTTTATACCATAGAATTCTACACCATTCAGTAAGATGCACAAAAAGCACAGCCTTCCTTAGTTTTTATAACCTTCTTTCTTGCTTAAAATGGTGTTGCCCAATAGAAATAAAAGTCACATAAGTCATTTTAAATTTTTAGTCATTCCATTATAAAAGTTAAACATGGTTAAATTAATTTTAATGATTTATTTTACTTATTCCAATATATCCGAAGTCTTGAAATGTGCAATCAATATAAAATTGTTGACATATTTTATTCCATGCTCACAGTAAGTCTTCAGCCAGGCCGCGTTTCACACTGACAAGAAGCGCCTCTCAGCACTGGCTTCATCTGAAGAGCTCAATAGCCACGCATGGCTCGTAGCTGTGGTATTGGACAAGCCAGTCTAAAATTTGATCTCTAGCTCACCAGCCTCTGGCTCTATTAAAAGTTAAAGCAAATTTAATTTCTCCCAGTTTAGAGGAATTTCTCTTCAGATGTACTCAGGTTCATTTGCTCTCATCCCCTGGGCAGGCATGAAATATAAATGTCTGCTCCTGGTCCAGCAGGCCCACAGGCTGTGGCAGACCTGGGATCTGCGTCAACACACTCAGCCCCGATGCAGTGTATCCGCTGCAGGCCTGCCGCCTTCTGCTCATGCTATTTGTCTGCACCTCTAAACCTGCTCAGGTGTCTCAAAACCCGTGAACTTCCACACTGCCCCCACCTCAAAGTGGGGTGTTAGGGCACTGGCTCTCTGTTCTGCTGTGCCTTCCTCTCATGTTTTCTGTTCTCCTCCAAGAACCAGAAAGACATCCTTATTTGAATTCCTGTGTGTGTCCTGGAGCCTTGTGCATTAAGGGTGACCCTAGGCAGGTCAGCTGACTTAGGATCCTGATTCCGTCCATTAGTAACAACATACCCTTCAACTTATTCAGCTCCCCTTTTTCCTCCATTTTGCCATCTCGTAGGGTTGCTTTGTGGATTAAATGATGAGCTCACATGAAACATTCAGAAGAGTGCCTGACGCTAGGCCAGAGGTCAGTAACAGGAGCTATTTTTGCAAAGCAGAAACTTCTCTGGGTTCTACCTTACTTTTCCCTCTATGGAACATCCACTCCTCCTTTCCCATTGTTCTCTGGCCTATAGGGAAAGAAGCCAGCCACGGACACAAAAGTGGGTACCCCAGGATATTTCTAAAATATCATCCCATGACAGTTAGTACACTCACTGAGGCTTTGGACCTGTCACCAAGAGCCATCTGGCTGCTTTGAGGTGACTTCCAATACCTCTGCTCAGATGACTGGTGGGTATTCAGAAGGTGCATATCCCTGCTTCCCCATAACCTCATAGCTGCTCCAGTGTTCTGTCTGGAGGCCCTTCTAGTTTGTGTTATCCAACAGACACCTTTGAACTTCTTCCAGTGTGACTGAAATCCCCCCAAAGACCTGAGGTAACCCATGGAGGCACCTTTCTACCATCTTAGTCCAGCACCTCAACCTCTAGGGAGCCCTGCAGTCTTTTCTCTAGATTTTGCTGCAGGCTTTGACGTGATCTGCATTCTAAATCTTTCCAGGAAATCTGCATCTTAAATCTTACATTTTATTTTATTTATAACCCATTCCACTTTAGAAGATTTAAGGTGGTTTATGAGGATTATGTAAAATACTTTAAGATATATTAAGTAAACAAGTAAAAAAGTGTATTTTATGTTGTTAAATTTTGGGGGAAAAAAGTTACCAAACACTGTATAATGTGGTCAAATTTTTCTCTGACTATTGTGTATTTGTGTTTGTGAACACACACATGTGTTGTGTACTAATGCTTGTGCAGCAGTGGCAGGTAAGCTGAACACAAAATTTGACAGATTGCCACAAGGAGCAGGTGGGGGTTATAATTGACTTGTTTTCTTCCTTATACTTTTCTATATTTTCTTAACTTTTTATAGTGAATCTATATTTGTTTTATCACAGGAAAAAAATGATAAAATTATCTCTAAAGAAAAACTGTCAAGAAAGAAACAGCCCAACCATAAGTGAAGGCATAAATTGGAGCCCATGGTGAGGCCGAAACAACTCATTTTCTATGGCCAAGCCACATGTTTGGAGCTCGATTTTGTAGCAGTCAATGGATGAGGAAAATCTGATCAGTTACACAGGTCACGGGGGCCACAGGACATAAACAGAATGATTGCTCAGAAAAGCCTGGCTGTTCCTGATATCGAAACCTTAAAGCAAATGCCTCCCCTGGGTCCGTGGGGTGTGTAACGCAATAAACACTGCCAACAACACTCTCACAGTAAACACCACTGACAGGTTCTCAGGCTGGTCCTCTAAAGCCTCCCAGTGCAGGAAGACGGCATGTCACCCAAGGGTGGTACAGTGAAGGCAATTCCTCAGGGAGTGGCATCCAAGTGGCCAGGTTTGTGGTGGGTCTGACTGAATCCATACAAAGACTAGTGCACCAGGATGAGGACATAGTTCACCTTCCAGGTAGGTCCCTTCTCCCATCAGATCCTCCTAGGCTCAGCTCAGCTCAGCCAGTGCCCTCAGTCATTGGGCAAATCCCAGGGCTATAACACCGACTCATCCAGACCTTGCTCGCCCCACACACACTCAGGGGCACCTATTACACCAGGCACTGTGCACACCTATCTACAGCACCTGTCACACACCTAGAATCCCAAGCCAGCCCCACCCAATGTCATGTCAGGTCTGGAAGCAAAACCAGTGCCATTCTCGTTGATGGCAGCCCCAGTTAATCTCCAGGATAAGACACGTGCTCTCTCATACGCCAATAGAGCTCAGAGCTGGTAGGAGCCAGGTGGGTCAAAGGAGCCTAAGGCTGCCCATGGACTCCTGGGAAGGACCCCAAAGGAGATGGGCTCTGGGCCCTGGCTGAGGGAAAAGTGCTGCGAGAGATGCAATGTAGCTCCTGTATGGAGCCTGTGTCTTCTGTTTTCAGACCTGCTTTACCTTTAGGTAGAGGGGAACAAGTCTTCTTTTCCTCTCAAAATGTTCTCTTCTATCTTCCCCAATGGGGTTGGTCCAAGAATGCCACCAGGCCACAGTGCATCTGATGACAGGTACCTATGGCTGTCAATTCTCATCCCAGTCACACATATCACCATGCCCCAGTCCCACATATCAGGTTTCCTTCTCAGCATTCACTTGGAAGCTTACAGGCACCTCAAAGTCAGCATGATCATGTCTCAAATATGGTAATCTAATCTTTTCCCATTTCAACAAGTCGCACCATCCATCTCCCTTTCCCCGACTTCCCACGGCCAGCCTATTACCAGGATGTTGATTTTATCACTAAAACATGTCTGCCATTCTCTCCACCTCTAGTTTCACAGTGAGAGGCAGCCCTCGATGCCCCACATGAACGGGGCAGTGTTCAGGGGCGCGGCCTCTGGCTTTCTCAGTGGTGACCCAGAGACAGCTGAGCACCGCATGTCACATCGGAGGGACCAGCACTCCGCTTCCCAGACCCTTACAAGTGTTCTCCTCCTCTGTGTTCTGTGACACCACCCTGCCCCCAAGTGACCAGGCCTTTTTCTTTCCTCTTTTTTCACCTTTCTTCTCTCACTTCTCTTTTCACCTTCTATTCTGCTTTCTCTTCACTTCTCTTTGGCCTTATCTATTTCTTCTTTCTCCCTCATCTCTGTCCCCATTGCCCACACCTAGCTCCACTTTCTTTCCCTTTTTCAGATGTGATCATCACAGAAATTGATGGGGAGGGGGATTCGAGGTTCAGAGTGCTACAGTGACTCGTCTACACTCTCAGTCGGTGCACTCTCCTCCACTCACATTTCATTATTTCCCTGCCTTTCCTTGTCCCCTGTCTCTTATTCCACAACCATGGCCCTGTGTTAGCTAAAGGCAGGGCTGGTCACTCTTCGTGTAATACCAGGGTATTACAAGGATCAGGGTGGATGGATACACATCAGCCTGCCTGATTCTCTCTATCCCTCTCTGTCTGTCTGTCTGTCTGTCTCTCTCTCACACACACACCCATTTACTACATACATACAAACATCTGCTCTCAAAGGCTCAGAAGAAAGTGGTTTCCCCCTGTAGCCTCTGGGGCCTTCCATTCTCCTCCTGGTGTAGCAGAGGCCTGGTGTAGCTAGGCAAACCTACAAAAACCCTTTTCAAAATCTCATCATTCACCACAAAGGATTTACTGGAATTCCATGAAGAAGGTGCTTGAGGAGATGAGGTGGGCAGGGGGAAGTGCTTGACCTTCTGCCCTTCTCTCTGGTAGACCCAGATGGTCTTGGCACAAGACGGCTGCAGAAATCAAATAACATCTTCAGAACCCATCCAGATTTAACAGCTCCATCTGTGAAAATGTGGCTCACTGGGTGGGAGGGGTGGGGGTGCGCTGTTGCTGCAGACTGGGGGTCCAGGCAGCAAGCCAGCAGGGTGGGGCAACTGCAAGGAAGGGGTCATGGAGGCAAACTGGTGAGCGGTAGGAGCCGGCCATGGCACAGCTGGTGGTGTGCCTTCCTGTGGTGCCCACCTAAGTATACAGAAGCTCAACCTCGAGGTGAATCATGTGCACAGCCAACTGCTGGAAGGGAGGTAGGGCACATAACTGGAACGTGGACAGCCCTAGGGCTCTACAGAAAATTTACCTTTGGGCAGAGCTTCAAGACAGACATGCAACAAAGGAGGATGCATGAAGATCGCAGCTTCGTCCTAAGATCTATAGAAGTGCACTGGCCTCCAGGGCTTGATTAGAAAAAAAAAAAAAAAAGACAATACTGCAGACCCAAGCAAGCATGAAGCATGAATACAGCTACAATAAGGCAAAAAGAGTACAATTTTTTTCTATACTGTCAAGATTTTGCACCATTTTATGATTTCCAGCCAACATAATTCATTAAATGTGTAACAAACGGGGCTTGATATTTATGCCTCCTTTTATAAGATTTAACATGCCTTTAAAAAAAAGAGAAGTGGCCACCAAGTGCATGGAACAGGGCACCCCAAGGCCAGTGGGCTCTCTTCTGCCCCATGAGAAACTAGCAATAACCAGGGACCAAAGCTGCAGAAGCCAGATAGGCTGTGTGACCCTCTCACATGTGCTAACACTGAGTTCACAGAAGGCAGAGGCAGTGAGGGAGGGTGCGAGACAGGGAAGGAAGGCCGGGGAGGCACAGGGCCCATGGGGCAAAAGGGCAGCAGGCAGAAGAAGCAGAGACAAAAATGTAGAGGGCAGATAGGGACTGGAAGAAGAGGTACTGGGGACCTGGGGAGAAAGGCCCGGGAAGTTCTGACAGCGAAAGAGACCTACAAAATAAGTCTCTCCAGAGACCTAACCACCTTCACACACCTGTCCCTGAGAAGCCGGTGTCACACGAAGGAGACAGGAGCATCCTATTTTCTCTGTCTCCCTGCAGCCTGGGTTTCCTCCTCCAGACCAGGCCTGCAGGCCCTGGGAAACCCAGCTCCTCTTTCTCTCTTTGCCTATCCCAGTCAGACACTGGGGAGACCCAGAATCAGCACCATTCTTCCTCAACACACTGAGACCTTCAGCCCTGGAGGAAGCAGGGCAGTAATCCAACAGGGAAGAGGGAGAAAATGTTGCTGCTGGCCCAGGCTGGTAGCCAAAGCACACCCTTGTATTGTGATGTAATTTCCCTTCCAGCTGCTTTGCAGTGCTCTGTCCCGACAGAGAAGCGGATGAGCACCTTCCTGGCTCTTCACTGACAACCTAGAGGATCTGCTCCAGCTGACACTGCTCCACACAGAGACAGAGAGACTGTCTGCACCTCCCTCTGTCCTCGGAGTAGCCGCCACCTCCCCAGGGAATGGAGAGCGGAGTGGGTTACAACAGGGAGTCAAGAATCACAGCCGATGTGTAGGGCCAGTGCTGTTGCTCCCCCTTGCTCAGGCACCTGTTTCCAAAGCCCTCTGGGTTTGGCACAAGCATCCTGCACCAGGATTTCCAAGTCATGCCCAGGTCACAGAAGGCCCCTCTCACCACACACCTGGGACACGGGCTTCTGCCTGCCCCACACTCCCAGTCCTTACCCTGGAATTAGTCAGTGAGGGCAACCCCATCTCTCAAGGTCTGTCCAACTTCAGCAAGTCTCCCCATGTCCAAGGTGGGGGACAACCTCCCCTCTAAGAGAAGCTTTCGGCGGGTTGGGCACAGAGCAGTACCCACAGCTGGCTCAGCCCCTGCACAGGCAAGATCTGAGGTGCCTAGATAGGCAGCGTCTCCCTCCCGGGAGCTCCTAGCTGCTTTGATGAGGAACAGAGATGACAATGGCAGTAACTGGTGGGGAAGGAGTTTTAACACTGATGTTTTAAATGACAGCCATTGTTCCCTGACAATTTTAAGATCAAAGAAAAGAAAGAGGCCTTTTAAGAAACCATGTAGCATATTTAAGAAGCCCCTGAGGATTGGGGAAGGGGCTCCAAAGAGGGGAAATGCAGAATAAAGAGTGAAGCAACTCCAAAGAAGAGGCAGCTCCATGCTGGTGTCTGCAACCCTGTCCCCTCCTCAGAGCACAGTCCATCAAACGCAGCTTCTCAACACAGCCAAGAGACTCCTCACAGTTGCACTCAAAGAGCCAGGCCATCTGCTGCTGGGTGACACCCAAGGCTAGACCCAGTGCTACAGGCAGCTGAGTTAGATAGAAATATTACAGGCAGTCAGACAGGGCTGGGCCCTCGAAGGAGCCAGTGCAGAAAATGAGATACCTTGCAACTGTGGGGGAGACAGACAACTCCATTGCAGGTCTGACCTCAAGACAAAAGATAAAACAAATGCACCCACATACTTCCTAAAGATAAGCATCAGGGATTGATAGCCTAAACAGGTCTCTATCACCCTGAGGAAGACAGGAGTCACTAACCCAACCCTCTTTCAGAAGAGCCCCTGCTCTGTCTGCAAGCCACTTGCTACATGACCCGCTTCCCCATTCGTCCCTGACTTAATCAATTTTACCTGAGCAATAAATCTTACTGGTTGGCCATAGTTCTATCCCACCTCATGCCCACCTTGCAAGTTCTCATTTTTTCCCCATGTTGGACCCACCTCACCTTGGTGTTTTGCTCTATAAAATCCCTAGAAAACACAGGGTCCTCAGCAACCCACTAGGGACCCCTTCTGTCTCTCGGTGAGACGGGGGCTTTCTTTCTCTCCATAAATATATTCTACTCTTAACCTCCATTGCTCCTAACATTCATTCTTTGATTTTAGAGAACACAAACTTGTACCGAAAGTCTAGTAGATTGAGAGTTTTTTCCCTATATCACCAACAGACCTAACAAGGAGTGGGTGGGTGGTGGTCTACTTCCCCACAACAGAGAACTACTCAGTGTGGACTGAAGGAAGCACATACTTTTCCCTCCCTCAAACCCCCTACCCTTTCCCTCCCCCAAAGCAGCAATGCTGGCAAAAGCAATTAACCCAAGAGTGAGGATGTGGCAATGGACCTGGTGTGCTCCAGGCTGAGGTGCATCTCAGGAGGAAGCCACACAGGCTAGGCGCCACACTGTCTTGCTGGTATGAAGGATTTATGAACCCGGACCTTGCTCTGCCCTTGATCTCCTCCTATATTCTTGTAGTATCCGAGAAAGCACTCCCTGCACACTACCTTTCTAGAGGTAGAGAAAGAGATCCCCAACTCCAACTCCAGGCTCCATCTGTAGAGCCATCCATGTCACCTGTAAGTGCTTCAAGGCCAGTTCTTCATGGTTAGCTGTCCTCTCACCTTTCCATTTCCTACTCTGGCCCCTCCACCTTCCAAGGGCCTCTCATTCTGTTCTCCAGAGGATTTCCTGATCCTGAAAAGGCCTCTCCTCTATGAAGTCTTCCTGCCTTCTTCTTAACAGTCTTTCTTCAGGCTAAACCAGTAGTTTACAAAATGTGCTCTTTGGTCCAGCAGCACTAGCTAGCATCATCTGGGAACTTGTGGAAAATGCAATTCTTCGACCTCTACCCAAAAGCAGTTCAATCAGAAACTACAGAGAGGGGAGCAATGGTCTTGTGTTATCAACCCCGCCCCAGATAACACCCAGGCTAAAGTTGTGAGCATTGCTGGCTCTCAGATCTAATGGGTATTGATACTGCATATTGAGGCACCAAACTGTCAGAACCATTGCTCCAAACTTCTGGTGTGCTTCTGTCCCCACTGCTCACTGGAGATTCACACACCTTGCCTTGTGAGTAGCTGTGATCTCCACAAAGCACAGTTGAGTCCTGTCTCTGCTAGCATCGACACCGTGCAGATAGTCAACATATATCCCTTGTATTGGCTCCAAAGTAAAAGTCCATGACATCTGGGCACAGTTCCACAACTACAGAGACAACCTCCAGTCACAAAGGCCTTTTGCTTTGTTAATGATGGTGACACTCGATTTCACGGACTGTAGGCCATGGAGTAGCCTCTTGGCCAGTGAGATCTGCTTTGAGCATCCAGTGCTTCTGGGTTGGGGTGCAGAGTAAGAACCAATTGCAGACTGGAGGGAACACGATGCCCTCACACTCTCCGGCACCATTATTGTACCAGCACCATAATGGTAAGGAAACATTATTTCTATTTTAAATTGTCAATATTAATCTAATGCTTGCAATGAAAGGAGTGGTGATGACAAATGAGGTGTTTAATAAGATGAAGGCTCCGCAGCCTAAGGGAGGAAAGCCCTTTGACTCAAACTTACCGTCTTGATTAAAATTTCCATTTTATTATCTTAATCAGCAATCTTTGTTCAATGTGCTACAGTTTCTATTTTCTCTACTTAGATAGATAATTAACAACACTATAAACATATTAAAAGTAAAATGCTTATTAAAACTATTCCATTCTCCACATTTAACTTATTTGCAGTGAGACTTCGTCAGAACACATCCGTGGCTCTGGAAAGACTTCCCAGAATAACTGACCTCTCTCTCCTGGGAGCCTCACCCTGCTTCCAAGGCACCTGGGGAACAGACAGGCCCTCCATCCCAGACATACCTTCCTCTGCTCAGCAGCTCTGTCAATTTCATCCAGCTGCATTTCACTTCCTTCAATCAGACATCTTTACTTAGAGCACAAAACTCACTCTTCCCATTATGGCTAGGATGGATGTGAATTACAGACGGGAAACTGAGGCAAGGTAGAACACAAAAATGCTCCCAAATAAGTCACACTTGCAGCTCTCTTGGATGTGAAAGATTCGCTTAATTACAGGTACTTAATGAGTAAATCGTTATTAAGGGCACAGCATGTGGGAGGAAACCACAGCACCACAGAATCTGGGAACTGACTCCAGGCAGAGGACATCATGTCTTGAGCCATGCTGAGAAGATTAAGTCTAATTATTTTTGTAACACAACATTAATCCTTATTCAGACATGGAATCTGATTTTCCTGAGATGTCTGTCCCTGGAAACATGGAATACTGGAGCCAAGTGGAAACACCCTCTCCGGTCACCCCAGGACACACTGCCCAAGGTTTTCCATCTCCTGCCTTCTCCTTGGCCTCCTCACCTGGGGCAGACCAGCACTGCCACCCTGCTCTGTCCTCTAAGCAAAGCTGCATGGGACACCATGAGTCATTCTCCTGGTGGTCACCAAGGGTCCAGAGCATTTGTGTGGCCACCACTCCTGCAGAGGACTTTGGATTAAAGCACTTTGACCCAAGGCCTCATTTAGTCCTCCCCAAGATGGAATAAATTAGGCAGAATTTCCACATTTTACAGATGAGAAAACTGAGGCTCAGTAAGGT
Organism: Dasyprocta punctata; assembly: GCA_004363535.1. Classification (NCBI taxonomy): domain Eukaryota; kingdom Metazoa; phylum Chordata; class Mammalia; order Rodentia; family Dasyproctidae; genus Dasyprocta; species Dasyprocta punctata. The sequence goes on along the minus strand of RJWM01034849.1, from coordinate 4,592 downwards.
TAAGTACATTGTGCCAATTGAACAGATGATAAGCTAGTAGCAGTCCTCGTCCCAGATGGCAAAGGAGGGGCATGGTCCCCACTCTAGAACATATCTTAGGCCACAAGACGAGGCTCACATCTGAAGCAGGAGGTACAACCACGCCTCGCCTTGCTGCTTGCTAGAAGGCCCATGGACAGCCTCTCTGTGTGGGGCATTCTTTCCATGATGGGCTCTTTAACCTGAAGCACCTTCAGGTATCCTGGAGCCTTCTACGGGCATCAAACAGCTCGTGCCCTGTGACCCCACAAAAGGAACACACACTGGAGTTGATGACACTTAGGGAAATGGGGGAAACGGCAATGCACACAGGCCCAGGGGTAAGGGCTATTCATCTCCCGACACCAAAGGAAATGAAATCATTATGTCTGCAGCTACAGAATCCAAAAGGACAAATTTCCTGCCAGGATAATAAATGGATTCTTTTGTTTTTGCCTTGACTCCCATCACATGACCCTCCCAGTCATTCCTCATCCAGGTGACTTTGTTGGGTAAATACCCAGAGGTTTCAATTTCAGCCTTGAGACTGAATTGGGGGAAGGGGTGACTTCCAGAGCCCTGGTCCCCCTGCCCTGCCCTGCCCTGCCCCTTCCTCTTTCCTTCCCCAAGCACCTCCTATGAAAGAAAACAGTGCTCCCCTTCCTTCTCACCCTCTCAGCAAAGACTTTCATAAAGAGGACCCCATTCCCCACGCTCAGCCAGGAGCAGTTTTTGAAGTCAGTCCATGGAGAAGAGAGAGGAAAGCCATTTTACTACTGAACAGGCATCACACAAGATGTACTTTGGAAACAATAATGAATAGTAAATATGAGCTATAAAGTTCCCAGGGCTGGCAGAGGAGCACCAGGGCAATGGTCTCACTGATGTGTGTAGAGGGACCCATGGAGGGGTTGAGAGGTATGGCGAAGACAGCATTATGGGCAACCTGGGTTCCACTGGGCTGCACTAACATTCCCCCAAATGGGGCCTTGGAGCCCTGCCCTGGCAGATCACAACGTGCAAGCAATGAACCACTTCATAATGGGCTTCTGTTCGGCCACAGCACTGAGCACTCGACTTCTGAAATGGGTTTGTATTTGCAAAGAGAAATTGCTGTTGGCTTAACACACAGCAGGAACCCTGGTGCCTGATGAACAAACCCAGGGAAAATCTGACAGCTGTCCTTGCTCTCTCCCCCCAGCCCCCTAAGAAGAGGATGCCCAAAGGATGCCACACCATCCTGATGGGAGAACAAAGCCAAGTTCACAGCAGTACTCAGAGCGATGACTAAGAGACCTATTTCCTCTGACCTGGGCACAATCCTCCATATCTCATGTGGGCAAGTGTGTGTGTGTGTGTGTGTGTGTGTGTGTGTAAGTGAGGAGCAGATACAGTGGGTAAGTTACTTAACAGAGGCCAGAGGCTTCCTCTGTGAGTAGAAGAATGAGTTTGCTACATGCTCCCAGTGAAAAACTGTGACATGTGAGTGCTTTTGGGGGAAACAGTGAATAAAGAGTGATCAGAATCTTGACAGGAAAAATGAAACTATGCCTCCTAAAGAGGCAGTGTGAACACATACATGACTTCCATTGCCTGGGGTTTGCTGAGCTGTCTCCCCAGACAAGGATTCCTGTCTGCAAGAGGCAGAAAATGGCCCTGTGGGCTTGTCTCTTCCTGTCTGTGACTCCTGGTCCCTGACCAGACAGTCCTGAAACCACAGCCGATGGTCATGGATGCCACATCTCCACCCTGAGTGTCACCCTTCTAGCCTCTGTACCTACACTTCTTCACTTGTGCCTGCCATAGCTCTTGCCCACAGCTTTGTAAATTACTATTTATAGATCTGTCTTCACTAAATGTGCTTCTCTCGGGCACACATTCTGTCTTATTTATCTCTGCATCTGTAGCAAAATGGATGTGTGACAGGTGGATGGATGGATGAATGGATGGACAGATGAGTGGATGGCTGTGTGGATGGATGTGCCGGATCACCCAAGGCATATTATCTTCATCAACCCCACTAAGGGGAAGAAATGAAATCAACAGTTACTAAACATTATTGTGCACTGGATACTATTCTAGATGAACTCTATACCTTATTTAAGTCACACAGTGAGACTCATTTTTGACATTTTATGCATGAAAACTAAGGATCATAAGGTAAACCACTGCACTTGGAACCCAAAGCCAAACTGTGGAATACTCCATATCCAGCATTCAAGGGGATCACACTGTCTGTCATCCATCTTTCAGATCATGAGTGCAGCAAACATTTGTTGAGCACCTGCTGGGCACCAGGCGTGGTGCCACACATTGAAGATTCAAAGACAAATCTGAAGTAGATTTGGATAGAGTTCTTGGGTAATTAGAGAAAAACCCAAGGCCTCTAGTGACTCTACAGCCAGGAAAAAGCTGATCACATTAAAACACAGGCAACCTGGTGGAGACTCATGGCTACAGCAGGAGGAGGAGGCAGGCAAATCCTCTTTTTAAAAAGCAACAATAAATCTGGACATAAGTGACAAAAAAAAAAAAAAAAGACAGAAAGAAAAAAAATCTCAGCACCCTGGAAACTGACCCAAAACATTCATCAATCTGAGAAGCCTGTATGTTTCAAAGACTGAACTTTGCATAAGAACCATGGGAACAGTGCCATTCTTGCTTGAGGCTGCACCCGCCTCCCCTCCCACTCTCAAGCTCTGCCTACAGAAGGTTCTTCCAGGAAAGGAAACAACACAAAGACCACCAGAGCTGGGAAGTCAAAGGTGCCTCCCTCAAGCTGGGACCAACGACCAACTGCATTATCAGCCAGTCAAAGTGACGAACTCAGCAGTGGGAGTTGTGGCATGGTCAGATAAGCATATTTCCAGCTGAGATTGGACGCATAACCAGTGAAGTCCAAGAAGGATCCAAGATATCTACATAATTCTGGCCAGCCTGAAGGCTATCCTTGCTCAAAGGAAAAGTCCAAGTTCTCACTGGAAAATCAAAGTCAGATCTGTGGTAGTGTAAATTTGAATGTGCTTCCCATTTACACACTGACTCATCAGTAGACAATGGAAGGCTCAAAGGGGTTTGAACTCAACCTCTTCCTCATCACTGGCTGACCTCTAACCTACACAGAGACAGGCTACATCTAGAAAGCAAGACAGAATGTCCAAAGGCCCATGTGTTAGTACCCAGCTTAGAGCTACTGGGAAACGGTAGAAACTTTAAGAGGTGAGGCCTGGGGGAAGATCTTTCAGTTACCAGGAATGCAATCTTGAAGGGTATAACAGGATGCCACCAACATCTTTTTTTTTTTTTTTTTTTTGCTCTCCAGTCTTAAGGGGAGCAATTTTGCTACTCCATGTGCTCCAACCATGATGCACTGCCCCCAACACAGGCCCAAAACCAAGGCAGCCAGAGGATCATGGACGAAACCTGAAACTATCAACCCAAATAAGTCTTTTTCTCTTTATACGTTGATTTATCACAGGCATTGGTTACAGTAACAAGAATCTAACACAAAGATTTAAATATAAAAGTAACAATTAAAACTACATGAAAACTAAGCCAACAAATCAGTGACTAGACACATCGGTGACGAGACACATACCACAGATTAGCCCAGACCAGTTATTAAACAAACAAAATAGTAATGTGCAGTGTCTGGGAGGGGGTGGGGAGTGAGAATGAAGGACTCAAAGCTGCTACAGTGTATTATCTAAAGCATCCCATTTTCAACACAAAGTTATGATACATCCAAAGAAATAGAAAAATGCGCCCCTAACAGAAACAGCTAACAGAGACAGTCTCTGAGTCTCCAGATGTTGGATTCAGCAAAGGCTTCAAAATAGTGACCATAAATATGCTCAAAGTCTAAAAGAAAATGTGGTTAAGTACTCAAGGGAAAATGATAACAGTGAGCAGACAAATGGATTACTTCTCTAAGGAGGCAGAAAGTATTTTTTTAATCTGAAACAGAAATTCTAGAGTTGAAGAGTAAAAATAACCAAAATGAAAAACTCGCTAAAGGAACCCCATAGAAGATTCATGATGGAAAGAGGAAAAAAATTAGTGAACTTGAAGATCAGTGGAAATTTTTATATCTGAAGACTAGAGAAAAAGGATGAATGTAAAAACAACAGGATCTTAGAAATCCATTTATTAACATCAAGCACAGAAATATAACTGTGGTAAAAATTATAGGAGAAGCAAAAGAAAAGGAACAGAAAAATGATTCTGAAAAATGGTTCAAAAGTTTTCAACTTTGATGAAAACATCAATGTACACACATCCAAGAAACCTGATGTACCCTAAATGAGCTAAATACAAGAGCCACACTAAATATATCACCTTCAAACTATTAAAGAGACAATTAGAGCAATTTGAATACAGCAAGAGAAACATGATCATCACACACAAAGGACCGTCGAGACGACTGACATCTAACTCCTCTTCTAAATAAAGGAGATCCAAAGCCAGAAGAAGTGTGTTCTGAGTGCTAAAGAAAACAACAATCAACCGAGACTTCTGTACCCAGCAAAAGTGTCCTATAAAAATGAGGATAAAATAAAGAAAACTTAGCCGGG
>RJWM01034848.1:0-19392 GCA_004363535.1 Dasyprocta punctata | reverse complement strand
TGATGATTTTTGTTGTTGTTGTTGTTGTTTTAGAAGAGGGTCTGGCTATGTAGCCCAGCTGGCCTCAAACTCATGGCAGCCCTCCTGCCTCAGGTTCCCAAGTCCTGGGATTACAGGCATGTACTACATCTGTCTCCCTTGGTAGTTTTATTATTAATTATTAGTATTTTATAATTAATTATTTAAGAAACCAAATTTAAAAGCCTCCAACCCACATAGTTTCATGAAATAATTTCCCTTATATTTAAGGACAAACTAACACAATCTTTCAGATCTACAAAATAACATATCTATAAAATAGATGAGGAGAGAAAGCTCTCCAATTCATTTTATTTGGTCAGTATTACCCTGATATCAAAAGCAGGGAAAGATGGCCCAAAAAAGGAAAACTGAAGACCAGTCTCTCTCATAAATGTAGATACAAAACTTTTCAATGAAAAACTATAGAGTCTGATCCAGTCTTCAATAAATAAGAAAAATAATTTACCATAATTGAGCACAATTAATTCTGAATATACAAAGTTGGCTCAGTATTCAAAAAATCTATCAGTGAAATCCACCATATAAACAGACAAATCAATTGATACCAAAATTCATTTGATGAAAACCTGACCCCATTCATGAATACAAATAGATGGGAACTTTCTCAGTTTCTTAAGGTACATCCAGTAAAGCCCATATCCAGCATGATCTTAATGATTAAAGGCTGAGTGCCTTTCCTTTAATACTGGAAGCACAACAAGCATGTCTGCTCTCACCTCTCTTACTCAATATACTATTTGTTACAGTTTACATCTAAAATGCCCTCAAAAAGTCTCATGTGTTCACAGGTGGGGTTTTGAAAGGTGGTTGGATCTGGAGGCACTACACTCAGCAAAGTAGTCCATTGATGAGTGTACAATTGAATAAGTTTTTAGGAGGTGGGAGTTAATTGGAGGAGCTGGGTCATGGGAGGGGTGGTGGTGGTGTGTGACCTGGAATGTCATATTCTTGCCCCCTGCTTCTCCCTTCTTTCTTTGCTTCCTGGATATCATTGGTTGAGCAGTTTCCTCTACCAGGCTTTCTTTCACCATGGTGTTTCTGCTTTGAAGCCAGTCAACCATGAACTGAGCCCTCCTAACCATGAGCCAAAATAAGCCTCTGCTCCTTTCACTTGTGGGTGTTGGGTGTTTTGTTCCAATGGAAGGAACATACCTCTAAACATCCTACTATAAGAAGGTAGCATTTAAAAGAAGGAGGAAGAAGGAAAGAAGGAAGGAAGGGAAAGGGAAAAGAATGGAAGGGAAGGAAAGAAAAGGAAAGGGAAGAGAAGGGAGGGAAAGGGAGGGGAGGAGGGAGGGAAGAGAAAAAGAAAGAAATAAGGAGTTGGGGAGAAAATAGAGACAAGGAGCAAGGGGGAAAAGACAGGAGACAACAGGCGGAGGGAGAAGGGAGGGGAGGGGAGGAGGGGAGGAGAAACATAAAGATTGGAAAGAAATAAAACTATGTCCATTACAGATATGATGTTCCTTGCAGTGTTTGATTCTACTTTGGGGTGGGGTCTTTTATCCATATCTTCAGTGCCATCAATGTATAGACAACCAATATGATGGTTGTCTATACAGCAAATCTCAAGCAAGCTAAAAAACAAAAGCAAAACAACTTAATAGAATTAATAAATGAAGGGCAGGGTGTTTGGCTCAGTGGCTTCAGCATCTGCTTGGCAGGCGTGAGGTTGTGAGTTTGATCCCCAGTACTGACCAAAAAAAAAAAATTAATAAATGAGATCATTAAGATTGCAGGATATGAGAAAAACACACATTAATTGACTGCATTTCTATATTCCAAAAATGAATGAGTGGAAGTATAAAACATAAATACAATACCATTTATAATTGCCCCAAAGAAAATGAAATCTTACATATAAATCTAATAAACCATATACAAAATATTGGTGAAAGAAACCAAAGGTGGCTGAACCGTGATGCTGGATTGGAAGAGTCAGTTTATTAAAAAGTGGGTTATGATTAATACATTGTGTCAACTTAAGAAGGTCAGAAGTTTAACTAAGTGATTCAGCAGGGGACCAAGGTCCTTACTTTGTAACATCCTTAGTCTGTGCAAAAGAAGAGCATGCAAATGAGTGAGTGCTACACCCACCTGAGGGGTATAGCCTGCATATAATACAAGGGAGAGAAAGAGGCTTGCTCCTCCCTTTTTCCTGCCCCCCTTTTCACTTTTGCTGCTTTTGTTATCTTCTGCTACCTTGAAGTGTTGCCCCTGTGGCATGCCACCTTGCTTTGGAGCCAAGTGATTATGAACTGAAACCTCTACAAACTGTGAGCTAAATAAACGTTTCCTGCTTAAATTTGGGTGTTAGGTATTTTGTCTCAGCAACAAGAGAAAAGTAAACAAGACAGATGGCATTTCTTCACAAGTTGATTCATAGGTATAGTACATTCCATCAAAACTCCAGCCAAATTTTTGTAAACAGGCAAACTTATTCTAAAACTTTCATGGCATACCAAAAAGAAAAAATAAAAAAGAATAAAAGTAGAAAGAATCATTTTTCTTAATGTGAAGGTTCACTATATAGCTACAGTAATCAAGACTATGACATTAGTAGGAGGAGACATATAGACCAATGGGATAGACTACAGAAACCAGAGAATGACCAACCAAATGTGTCCAAATAGTCCCTTACAAAGGGGTCAAAGCAATTCAGTGGTGAAGGCACAGCCTTTTCCACAAACAGTGCTTGAACAAATGATTAAACCGTAGGACAAAAAATGAACATCCTTCCACAAAATATTAGCAAATCAAAGCCAACAATGTATAAAAACAATTATAAACTAGAACCAAATGGGATTTTTCAAAGGTTAGTTCCATATTACAAAATCAACTCATATAATCCTCCACAATGACAGGCTAAAAAAGACTCTTTACCAGAACCCTTTACCAGTAGATACGATTTGTGCAGAAAACTTTTAGCAAAATACAAAACCTGCTTATGATAAAAACTCTCAGCAAACTAGAAATAGATGGGAACTCCCTTAATTTGATGAAAGAACATCTACAAAAGCCTTACAAGTAATAATTACAGTAACAATGAGAAGTTATAGGCTCCCTCCTTAAATCTGGAACAGGGCAAGGAGACTGTAGCTCACCCACTGTGACTTAGCTCTGACTCGCCATCAGGCCAGACTGCCTTTCCTTGCTTCAAAGTTGTCCACCAGGTCGGTCCCTCTGGGTCCCTAAGTGTCCCATGGTAGTCCACTGCTATTCCACATGGCTTGTTGTGGACAAGTGTCATCCTTCATGACAGCAGTATGTCCCAAGTAATTGAGCAACCCATCCTGGGTACCGGAAAACACTGGCTTCCTCTGTTGAATTGTGGCATAGCTCCCATCAGATGAAAAGAAGGCTTTCCTATGTCACTGCATCAGATGGTCGGCCCTCCCTAAGCCAAGGGACACAAGGCTGACTCTGAGATATCTACACATGAAATGCCACAATAGGTCATGGCTATCCACTCTCCATTGTTTTGAGGAGACACATAGGGTACGTAAGTTTCCCATACCCTGGTGATCTGTCACTCACTGGAGGACAAGAAGAGAACAGTGGAGATGAGAAAAGGAGGAGATTAGGAAAGGGAGAACCAGCATGGTAGGAACACAAGACTTTGAGTGGTTATTGGAGAAGATGTCTTGAACAGGTAAGAATAAAAAGAAGGAATGAATGGTGAGGGATCACTCATGCCTGAAAACAAATGCCCAGAATGGGGAAGAGACCTTGACAGAGAAAGGCCTGGGTTCTGGTCAAGTGAGAGGATAGGGTGCTTGTGGAGGTATCTGTAGGGAGTTGGCCGTGCCCAGGAGGTACCTAGATGGACATGAATGAGAGGGCAGACTACAAAGTACTCAGGTTAGCGTGTGGGTAATGTGCACAGTAGTGTGGGGAAAGGCCGTGTACTAAGACTGCTCTGGCAGCATCAGTGATGCTGACTAAGCAGTACCACAAAAAGAGATGTGCATTCCTACACCCCCAAACCCTAAAATATTACACTCCAGCTGTTCACAGAAAAAACTTGCAACTCTTGGAAAATTTGAGCAGAATTCTTTTGTTTTCTTTCAGTACTGAGGATTGAACCTAGCACCTTCACACAGCCCCAGCTCCTCTTATTTATGTTTAATTTTAAAACAGGGTCTCTCTAAGTCACTAAGGGTGCCCAGGCTGGGCTCAAACTTTTGATCCTTCTGCTTCAACCTCCCACAGTGCCAGGATTACAGGCTCAATCAAATCTTATACTAACTATTTATTCAAATTCACCAGTGAATTATTTAAATACTTTTTTCCTTTAAACGCATTTTCCTTCCCAACAAATAGCCCCAACATGATGACCATGTTCCTGGGGCCCCTTGACATTGGTGTCTGTAGTCAAATTGAAGAGACCCAGTGAGTGGAGAGCAGGCAGTGGGACCCAGCTGGGGATTCTGGGTCCTGTTTCAAGGGTGTCCAGGAGAGCCTGGAGCTACCACATCCTCTCAGCAGGGAAGAAAAGTCTGATGTCATAAGCTCACTTTAGTTTAACCCAATACTGTGACACTGTGTTGCCAAGGACTAAAGTATACACAAAGCAGTGCTTTTTTGATCTACTCAGATTACTCCTGAGACTTGGGCCTCCTCTTCAGGGAATTGGTTCTCCTGTCCTGCTGCACTGAAGGCAGTTGGCCCAAGGCTGAAATGTCCCACTGTATAGAAATGGAGCAGAGTATAGTAGTGCACACCTGTAATTCCATCACTCTGGGAGGCCAAAGCAGGAGGATCAAAAGTTTGAGGCCAGCCTGGGTCACTTAGTGACTGAGTAAGACCCTGTCTTGAAATTGAAATAAAAAAGACTGGGGATATAGCTCAATGTAAAGGCTCTGGGTTCAGTCCCCAGTACTGGGAGGAAAAAGTCACAGAATAACTGACCTTCTAGAATCCATTTTCAGATAACAAAAGAAAAATATCAAAAGAAAAGTGAAAGGAAAACTATTCAAAGGAAACTAAATTTCAGATAAGAAGGTAAAGGGAAAATACAATGACCATCTTCAGATTACTCCTTGTCACACTATTTTTTTTTTATTTTTATTTATTTATTTATTTATTTTTGCGGCACCGGGTATTGAACTCACAACCTCGCACCTGCCAGACAGGCGCTTGAGCCACTGAGCCAAACTCCCGGCCCTTGTTTTTTGAGGCAGGGTCGCACTATGTAGCTCAGGCCGGCCTTGTGCTCACGTTGTAGCCCAAGCCAGCCTCGAACTCACAACGCTCCGCCTACCTCAGCCTCCCGAGTGCTGGGATTACAGGCGTGCGCCACCACGCCCGGCTCCTCCTTGTCACACTATTAAAACCTAAAGCAAGAGGCCGAATGTAGAGAAGAGATGGGGGAAACATGCAGGAAGAAAACCTAGAGGCGGCTTCCCTATCTGGCCTTCCCCTTGACTCTGGAGTGCTCGGGTGCATGTGTCCATGCACACGCACAGTGTGACCCTTGGACAAGTGCCTCCAGGTCAACAGCACATTTCTCATGTGCTTGTCCCAAAGTTATTCAGGGCCACTCAAAAACAGTATTAAAATGCTGAGAACAGCGCAGACGTGGAACACTGGGAGGAAGTGCATCTTTCCTTGTAAAGTCAGCCGGTAGTTGTTCTCAATATAATACCTGGGACAACCATTTAAAAAGGAAAAAGGAAGTGGTCAAAGTCATGCTTTTTTGCAAACTTCAAAGGTTGCCCCTCCCCCCTCTTTACATTTTACTGTCTGGAGAGCTGACTCGTCTGCAGCTGTTGGCAGAGACTGTCCTGGCGTCAAACCTGCCTCCTCACGGCCCATAAAAGTACCGCAGGGAACCAGTCACAGGTGTGGAGGGAGAGGAGCAGGATGCCCCTTAATGATCTCTGACACCCCATGCTGAGCCGCTGCAGGGAAAGGGCTGAAGGGAGGTGGTGAGGTGCCTGTGCTCACAGCCAGTGACTCCTCAACTATTTACAAGTGGAAGGAGAGCAGTGGGTTACAGCTGACGAGAGTCCGAGAGTCTGCTTGTCCCCATCAGCTCCATAGGTCCTGGCTCCTCCCAGTAGAAGGCTCTGTACTATGCCTGCCCTCCAAACCTGAGACTACTAAAGGAAGAGAACGCAAGAGAAGCCAGATTAACTCAACTCGCAATCCAAGTTCAGAAAAACGTCCTGTCAGCATCAAGTTCTGTCACAGAGGGGTTCTAAAATCCACACGGATGGGAGAGATCAATAAAAAAAAATCAGATATGGTTTTGAAGATGTAAGACTTCCATTGGTATTTATAAAAACATTTTGTCTTTTCTCAAGAAATTAATGATTACAGAATACCTATGAGCCAATTGTAATGAATCTTTGCAAATTACTAGTTCATTATGCTCTTTGCTTTCATGCCAATATTTTGATGCAAAAGAGAAAAATTGAAAATCAATTTATTGATTTTGAGTTACAGTTTTGAATGGTTTCTATTGACTTTATTGAACAATACATAGATTTGAGAAATACATAGATTTCTTTAAAGAAATGGAAAAATGGATGAGACAATTCTGCAAAAGGAAAAAGAGAAAGGAGAAAGACCAGCTCAGACCAGCAGGTCAGTTGGCAAGCTCTGCGACATTTATGAAGCCCCACTGTGAGAACCCAGGACTTCAGCCCCTGCGGAAGGAGTTAGGAGTGAGCAACACAGGAAAAAAAACAAACCATCTTAGTTTTGCCCTCGAGGGTGTTAGTTTACACTGGGGGGTACCCAACAAGTAAATACAAAATTAAAAATCAGTAGCCAAGCCTTCATGGTACACTGTTTAATTATTTTAACTCTTTAATATTGTGTTTGCTTTCTGCATAAAACTACTAATCAAGGCAATAGTTTTGATCATTTGTATGTGTTGCATTTCGTACATTAAATTCTGCAGAAAAATGGAGTTAGGATAAGTCATGGAAGCATTTCTATGAAACCTGATGGTAAAAGTCCATCATTCACAATTGAAGTCATCCTTTCAATACTAGAATGCAGTGACAATAAGAAATGCCATCATTAGGCAAATGTTTCCTGGGAATTGAAGTTATGTCAGGCATTGGACTAGGACCTCAGCATATAAGGACTAAACACAAGGCAGCATGTAGTTTAAATGGATGGATGCGAGATAATAAAGAAGACTGCTTTAGTATTTTAGATTCCAAAAGATACATTTCAATTTGTTTTTCTATCATTAAAATCCAAAGAGAAAGTCATCAAGTTAACATCCTAGGTTGGAGGTCTGCAAACTCCAACTCAAAGGCCAAATCAATGGCTTTACATTTTTAAAGGTTGTTTATAAAAAACACAAAGAAGAGGATCAAAATATATCAGAAGCTTAATGTGGCCCACGGTGTCTGAAATGATGGCTCCATAGCCCTTGCCAGATCCCAAGGACAACCTTGCTACCAGTCTCCAGCAAATCCTTCCCTTCTTATTCTTCAAGTTGTCAAGGAATCAGACATTTGGGTTTCTCTATTTAATGTAAATTAATTTTACATTTATTTCTATATTTCTAATTCAGCATTTACTATATAACATTTTCTTTAATGAAGAAATCAGTCCACTGAATATTTCAACAGTATTCAACTGTTGTTAATTTCTGAAAGATCTTTCCCAGCACTGTACCAAACCAACACAACTTCCACAGACATTTCACATAGCCAGAATAAATATATTTTAGATAATCTGAATTCTTAAATACTATGGTTTCTACTTATAGATGAACATGATGGTTGTTTCATCTGGAGACAGGAAGACTACATTCCAAGTATCACTGAAAATCATGTAAATATTAAAAATGTAGTCATAGCCCATAAAATTATACCCAATTTCCTCAATAAAGCATTTGGACTAAGTAAATTTTCATACGATATCATTTTCCATAAGGAATCAACAATGAAGTCACTTGAATTTCTACTGATAAATCTACATGCCATCCTTTCCATCATTTAAGGGTGGTAGCTCACATCTTATATGCTGAAATTGGGATTTTTTTGAATTTTCACTTTAGGCATTTTATATTACTTTTAGACATGTTTAATGTGAATAGAAATGTTACATTTTGAGAAATCTAAGCAAAAGTAATCAGCTTGTGCTTATTTCTGCATAGGCAAAACATCTAAAGGAAAAGAAAAATCACACAAAAAGGAACTCCAATTTTTATTGCCCTCATTTTTTGATTATATATTTGCTTGATATAATACAACAAAAACTAAGTTTCCTGGAACTGGGCAAAATACAATGAGAGGCTTGCTCGGAGCAGAGGATCTGGCTGGTTCCTAGACCAATGGCCCCATTTGGTTTATGTCTTTTGAGGCCATTAGTGCCATTTGTACCACTCAGAGCTGCAGCCACATTCCACAGCCACGGACTCAATGGGGCCAGTGCTGACTCTCAACAGCAGTGTCCACAGGGCCTAGAGTCTAAGTAAATGTATTTTGTTTGCCCCAATTAGATAGCTGCATCTAAAATTCCCAACTGAAGTTGTAAAGGGAAAACAACAGAAAGATGTTTCTAGATTTACACAACTATAAGTCACTCTGCCAGCAACTATGAGTCTCCCCAAAGTTTGTTTCCAATGCTTTTGCATAGAGTCTCTAAGATAAATCTCAGGGAGAGTGGTCTTATAGAGTTGCAAAGTTTTGGGGGACATGTCTCCAAACAGACACAAGTGATTGTAAAAGATGATTGGAGTGAATGTGAGGACAGAAGAAGGATGCCTTAAATATTTTGAGAAATTTGAGGGAAAATATTCAGATGTGTGAATGCAACTATCCTTAATTAAAAATAAGCCACTTAAATGGGCCTGATACCTCCTGTGTGTGGTGGGGCCGGGACCAAGCTCTCCAACCTCACATGGGAGTCGCTGAGCCATGCCAAGGCAGGAGCAACACGAAGGAAGGTGGTTGCCACCGTAATCCTGTAACGCAACCTCTCTCACAATAACAGCATTATCTACCTGCTGGAGTTACCCACAGTGCTCTTGGAATCATGTCTTGATCCATGTGATGTGGAACTGCTTTTTTTTTTTTAAATTATGAGACAAGTACAGCAGTAATTGTGGCATCCAAAACCTGAATTGATTCTCATTGATGACCAAAATCTAGGCAGGATACAGGGGCACAGAGTAATATTCTTTCCATTATTTTCAACCCTCTGTTCCCTATCTTCTCAAAAATTTTAAATTTAGCATGCCTATTAATTTGTAAACTGAAATAAATTGGAGAAACAACAAAGAAAACAACCATATGTAATGAGTGGCAAGTTTGTGAGAGGAACTTTCTATAACGTATGCTTAACTGAACTTCTAAATCACTTTTGGAGCAAGAATCCATAACCTTATTTTAATGATCAAGACAATGAACTGTGGAAATTATGAGGATTTACCTGAGTGTGCCACAAGTAACTGAAGAAAAAGGATGAAACCCACATCTGACAAGCTCAAAACAATTTGCAGTTCTGTATGCCATGATTCAAAGTCTTCTCCAGTGAAGCTGAGAAAGTAAACTGCTTTGACACATAATTATAAATATCTTATCCATATGTAGTAAATAAGCTTTAAAAGTACGTTTTTCTACCTTTCTGTTTACATCTTGATTAAGTAGAACAATATTTTGACCTTTACAGTGGGGGAGATTGTACCTGCCCAAGTGCTGGCCTCCCCTCCATTGGTTCCTAAAGAGACGCCTTACTATGTCAGTAACTACAGTAACAACTTCACATCTGTAAGAAATGCAGCATATATTGTCACAGGCCATTGTCACAGCCCAGCATGGTGGGTTAAAATCTCATTCATTCAAGCATCCATTCATTCCCTGTACCTTACATATTTATTTTCCTTCTACTTGCTGTGCCTGGAACTGTGCTAGATTTTAGATACACAGAGAGAGAAAGGTTTAGTTCTGGCCTAAAGGCATTCACAGATCTGTGCAAGAGCCACTGATTATATGAAAAGTAAGGTAAGTAAACCTTCCTCATATTGAATTTACTTAACCTAATAATAACAAGGATTCTTGGGGAAGAATAAAGTATTTTTAAAAAATACAGTTATCAGTTAGAAGACATGATTTTTAAAAACACTAATTTTCCTTCATTGTGTTTCCTTTCTTCCCTTAGTTTTATAGCCTTAAGCTCTGTGGGCCTTACTATTACAAGAAAAAGTGTGCATCGTGGAAGATAATCAGTCTCACCACCACAGTCAAACTAGTCATCAAAGTGTTCTTTATAGCAAAAACAGATTTCCAAAATGGACAAAGGAATATAATGTTCATCAATTATCTTTGCACATCATTGTCACAAGCATCCTTGAATCAGACACTGTACTGAGTGACTCCTCTGACTGCCAGAAACCTGTACACTCTTTCCAGTCCCAAAGAGGCCAAACTCTGAGCCTTGTCTCATCTGTGCTCAGTAGGCAGGTGTTGGATGGGCGAAAGAAGCAGGCTGGGGCAGGACGGGATCTTCCCCTCCCTGGAGTCAACTGCTGAGGGCAGGATGGAGCCATGGCACAAGCCTCAGTGACACCATTTGCCACGTAACAATCAATGGGACACATCTCAGGCTGAGGTCCCATGTGAAGAATGACCCTGAAGAGTTGAGTAGTTAGTTTGTTTGCTTGCTTACTTGCCTGCCTGTTTTTATGGTATTGTGGATTGAACCTAGGGCCTTTGCATCCAGTTACATCCTTCAATTTTTTTTTTTTTTCTATTTTGAAACAAGGTCTCCCTAAATTGCCAAGTTGTCCAACCTGGGCTCAAACTTGGAGTCCATCTCCTCAGTCTTCTGGAGTGCTAGGATTACAATCATGTGCCAGCACACCTATCCTCTGAAGAGTTTTGAATTCTGAGGCAAATGTTATGGTCTGAGAATTAAGAGGGCAGAAAGAGGGAGGTTACTGTTCATGCACAGCTGAATATAAAACAACATTGATTAACCAGACAAGACATGGTTTAACGAAGCCAGGAGTTGGGAATATGAATGTCTGATGCAAGAAGTCAGAGGCACACACAGTGGCCAGTGTGTGCATAGGCTGCCTTGGGTCCAGGAAGACCGAGGAGTTCACACCTGGGCCAGGACAGGCTGTGCATCTTCCTGGTAAGCCACCTGGGAATGTCCACAGAGCAGTGAGGCAGGAGCCTCAGGACGGGTGCAGGAGGGAATGGTGATGGGAGGGGAAGCAGATGTGAGGGGGTGACAGGAGGGCTTGCATGCCAGCCTTTCCTGTGTCTTTAAACAGCCTGATTGATCTTAGGAGTCACTAGTGACAGCATCCTCTACAGACCCTCCCTAGGCATTAAGGAGCCCCAAGACCCCAGGTCTGTCACAATCACCCTGTTTACTGGCCCCTCACTGGTCTCAGGGTGGGGAGTTTTCTCCAAAGATGACCCTGAAACCGTGACTTTTCTTGGGCACAGCTAAGAGTGCTGCACCCAGTGAGGGCAGGGACAAGATTAGGACACAAGGAGGAAAATGGGATGTGAGGCCTTTTGAGAGCCTTCTGTCAGTCCCAGGGACCTGAGTCTGCAGAGACCTGAGAACTGAAGGTACAGCAGAGGGAAAAGGGACTTGGGGAGGATCACACAGGGGCTCGGAAAGGTGCCCTCTGCCCCTGCCTTTGTTATCAGTAGGAGAAGAATCAGGTCCTAGGGATGCCCTTAAAATGCCTAAACACTGGACTGTGGCCTTTTTCCAAGAAAAGCCAAGCTTGGGTAACATAAGTGAAGATTTTTAGGAATCACCCGGCTGCCCACAAGTGCATTTGGTGAAATGGCATCACCTTGAAGCAGGGAGTGAAGTAAATTGCAGCATTTACAAGCCAAGGCAAATGTTCAAAGGGCACTCGGCACAAAGAACAGATGGCCGATGGGAAGCCAGCATGCATTCTGCCAACACCCACAAAATGCAGATTTCTTAAGTGCTTGAGGGCTGTTTATGGTCTGAGCACCCAAGAATTGACCCCTTTAAGCTTCTGAGATGAGGAAACTGTCTTAAAGTGTGAGCACTGCAGGCTGGATCCCATGATTTTGCGTCCTTCTCCTAGGAAATTGTTTTATTTTTGAGCTTTTACTAAGATTGAACCCAGGACCTCTGCCCTGAGATACATTCCCAACTCTGTTCTGAGACAGAATCTCACTAAATTGTCCAGAGGGACTTGAATTTAGGATCCTCCTGCTTCAGCCTTCCAAGTGCTGGTATTACAGGCATGCATCACTATGCCCTGCTAGGAATTGTGGAGTGTTTTTTATTAAAGTGTTAATTTTATTGGTACAGGTTTGAAGTACATAGTGGTCACACTCCTTGTGGGGAGTTGGTACATGTACATAATATATCTTAATTCTGTCACCTCTGGCTTGTAAAAGCCAATCAGACTATCTCTACCTTTTTGTATAATGTGGTGATCTGCCTGCTGCAACCCAAGGCAAAGCCGAGAAAGGAACACCTATCATTCTTAGCTCTGGATCCCAGGAATTTATCCACATCCTAGGAATCTTGTGACTGCACACGTGTCTTTAAAAATCCAATTATAGATGCTCCAGAGGGAGTTTTCAACTGCATTTTTCAGCTTTCAGAAACATTTCTGTAAAATTATAATTCTAACTACTTCTTCCACATTTAGGGAAGTGTTTAGTGTAAGCACTCACCCTGGAAGGACTCCTTTAGTACAATATTGGAAAAACAGATACACCAGATTGCTAATAGTCAACCAAGGAGAAAATAAGGAGACAGAATATATTTTCATTGAAATGTTCACCATTGACTTACTTCTGATTTCTTTAGTTATTTTCTCACACTGGGATATTTTGTTGAAAACTGCATATACATCGCCAAAATTAAAAATTGTTCTATACTTCTTCCAAAATGCAAATCAAGTTTCAGAACAATACAAGCTAAAAAAAGTTACCATGCTAGTCATGTGAGAATTGGTTCATCTTTCTGCCTTTCAAAAAATCTATTTTGGAGCCTATTCAAATGAGTGCTTTCTAACTGATAGATACATGGATGAATAGATGGACAAATAGACAAATGGAGGGACAGACAGATAAATAGGTAAATAGATATAAGAATGGGTAAACGGGTGAGTGGGTGGGTGGGTGGAAATGGATGCATGGATAGGTGGATGGGAGTTGGTAGATTATATTTGGTTGAAGTTAGAAATAAGTACTTAGCTTCAGAGACATACACCCTCACATGAAGAATAATATCCCCTTCTGAAAGGAAAAATAGCAAAACTACACAAGAGATTTCACCTTCAGAGAATACATTTGCAAATACAATCTCATTGTCACACAGAGATTCCAAAGTTAATGTATTGAGGAAGAAGATCATTTTACCATATTCGGTCTTGGTTTAATTAATAAGTTGATAAATAATCTTAAGGCCACCCTGAAGATGCTACATCACTTACTCTGGGAGTTGGCTGCTGAAATTCTTCTTGTGTTTGAGACAGACACGGTATTGGTTCCAGAGAAGATGTCTGAATCTGCTTTAAAAAAAAAAGTCAATCTCAATTCTGAAGGCAGATAAGCACTGAAATCTCTTGAATAGGACATACTACATTGCTTTTCACAAAAATAATACACTTATTTCAGGACATTATAATGAATTTCAGTATCTCTGAAACTAAAATATATTCTTAATATTTACTTGGTAATTGACATAACTTCTTCCTATTCAAATACATATAGTAAATGTATTTGTCTAGATTTTCTGCAAATGCCTAACAATAATAGATGCCCAAATCATATTCTTATTTTGTGCCATTTTTATACAAAATCATTTCTTGGTTCTTAAAATGATTCTTATAAGTGGATACTAGAAATTAAAGTGTGTACAACACACAGTACTTGCACACACTTATTTATTGCTCCTCAGAATATCTAGATAAAATTTCAGCATAACTGCCTGGTCACAATCAGGATGAACCAGCTACCAAGAAAAATAACTTATAGCTAGAAAAGTTGAACTAATATTTCTACAATTTCAGATTCATTGAAAACTGAGTTAAGTCAAATTAGTTTACATTTAATGTGTGATTGTTTTGCCTTTTCACTTTGGAAGAGCAAAAAGATTTTGATTCCCTATACATCTATAACAAATATTGTTTCCACTTATGCTGAAGAAAATGAAGATCTCCACAGCAACTAGCAGCTTAAAATGAGAGTTCAGTGTAACTAAGTTCACTGTTAAACTATAAAGCTCCCAAACTGTGGAAAGATTAGTAAAAAGGAAAATTTGAAAGGCGTGAAAAATAAGAGTAAGAAATGCCCAGAGGATGATTTCCCCAAAAACTTCCTCACGTGTTTCTGATGTTTGTTTGATGCTTCTAAAACACAGGCCAATTCCTAACCCTGCTATCATAGGCCCACTATCACAGTGATTTGTTTTTCTTCCATCCTTACTGAAAACATCAGCAAATATCCCTGTAACAGTAAAAAAAAAAAAAAGTATGGGCTCTTCCTTCCACATTTAAGGACCATGTTTGTGAACAAAGTGGTGTGGACTGAACTTTTGAAGGACAGCTCAGTATTTAAGGTTCATAGCACACATAAAAAGAGTGAATTAATGTTCTCAGGTCTAATCTGATGCTGCCCTAAAACCAAAGCAGCCGAAGCAAAGGAGTCAACCCTGGAGATCCACTGAAGGGTGAGAGCCAGGCTGGAGCTGTTGCTCAGTGGGAGAGCCTTTGCCTGGCATGCATGAGGCCCTATCTTCAAGCCTCAAAACATATTATAACATTTTTCTGATTTTTCAGTCTTAAAATTAGCATGCTTTTACATACAGACCAGAAAGGGGCAGGAGGCTCTTGATAGTAATCACAACCTAGGCATATGTAGGGCAGGTAATGACTTCAATTCACAACTCAACACTAGTTTAACAGGGGTGGAGAAATCTGACATGAGTACCATTCCTAATTCCTAATCAGGCTCCACACAGCAAACCCCACTACTGTCTTCTGGAAAGGAGGATCTGAGAAGTGTCACCCTGGGCTAGAGTGCAAAGTAAAGAAGACTCTCTCAGAAAAACGCCTCCTGGTAATGAGTCAACATCAGGCCATCAGTCATTAACAGATCCAGAAGCTGACAGTTAATTAAATCTGGACATTCAAACACCTGAGCTGGGTTTTGTGTACAGAACCCTGGTTCTCAAACTTGGGGCTGCATCAGAATCTCCTGGGGAGAGGGTGTCTGTCTAAAACCATTCAGTAAGCTGGGCACAGTGCCACACTGCTCAAGACCTACTCAGCTGATCTGCTCGGTGCTACTTGGAAAGCCAAGGTAAGAAGATCACAAGCTTGAGTTCAGCCTGGGAAACTTACTGAAACCCTCTCTCCAAATAATAAATTAAAAGGGATGGCGATGAAATGTAATTTAGTGTTACAACACCTCTGATTTAATCTTCAATGTCACAACAAACAAACAAACAAACAAAAACACTATTTATTGGCTACAACCCCAGAGTTTCAGATCATTAGGTGGTAGGCCTGGGAATCTGCATCTCCAACGAATTTCCAGAGGCACTTGTTCTAGATCACTAGTAGTAGATTATGGGATTTTACCTTTGGTAATGGTGAAGAATTTATCCCAATATACTTAAGGAACCTCAAACTCTTGAACACAGCACATCTGTGCTCACAGTTGTTCACTACATCATTTCCTTTGTGAAGAGGAACCTGCTGGGTGGGGGAAGGGAACTAGGCAGTAGATGTGTGAAGACCAGGATTCCAGGTTGCTGCTGCACTTTGTTTGAATTATTTATTTATTTATTATTTTATTTTAAAGATACAAAAATCCAACAAAACATAACAGAACAAAGTCAATCAAAACAAAGCAGTAGAACTGGTACAGAACTGCAGAGAAAGATACCAGGAAAACAACAGCCACCACAGCATACCTTGTTACTTTCAGAATAGTTGACCATTCCATCAGGTATAGTAAAATCAAACCAAAAACAAAGCAGAATAAAACCAATCAAAAGAGTATGAAATAAAGCAAAAAAAAATTTTTTTAATCAGAATAAAGCAAAACAATGAGAACAATATTGAGCCTCAAAAACAACACAGAGAAGAATCCCCCATATTTGCTACATTGCATACTATCATCTTCCCAAGAGATGCTCAGACTGCCAGCTCCAGGCCTACAAAATCAACTGAACAATACAAGAATTTAGTTTCTTTATGTGCCATAGTTGCTGTCAACTTAGCTAGTCTTCTGAAGCAGCAGGTTGCTTACGAGGGTGGGCAGTGGGGGACGGGAGTCCCTGATACATAGCCCGAGTGCCGGTAGGCCTATGAGAGGCACATCTCTTTCTCCTCCTGGAGTCTGCACTGGTCACACGCACTCACCAGGAAGGCAGGCTAGGTTGTCTTCTGGTCAGAGCCTCCCTGCCCAACATGGCAGGATCTTGAGAGACACATCTCTTTCTCCTCCTGGAGTCAGTGCTGGTCACAAGCTGCTGCACTTTGTATATGCTCATTAGTCTGGCAGAAAACAGCTTGTGTTTGCAGCAGAATTACCAGTGGTCCCATCTGACACCCGCAGAGTGATTCTCCAACAGACAAAAAGATAACTCGCCACCTTCAGTAGGCAAGAGCCCTGTGAATACATCCTGATACTACAGAAATATTGATGAGGTAATGATGAGGATTCGAGAGTTATTGAAATTGTGCTCCCAATATTATCTGCCACTCTCCCACTGTGTGTTTTTGATGGGGACAGTTCCAACACAGTCATTTGTGGGGTATTTTTGTGCCCAACAAAATCTCGATTTCTCTACCGGCAGCACCACTCGCATCATGCCTGAGTCTTTGGAGGCAGAGGTCGCCACTCCTATATGACAAGGCTGTTCAGGCGCTGCTCACCATCCTTGTAGTCAGGTCTCAGCACATCCTGGATATTCCAGGATCTGGGGAGTTTGAGTAACTCAGCAGAATCAAGGCTATTGCTTAAATTTTATCCAGCACTTTACACCAGTGACTGTGATCCTGCATCCTCTTGAATCCCATTATCCTGAACCACATGCTTTCCTTAGACACTGTGAACCTGCACCGGCAAAACCTGTAAACTGCATGATAGGGCCCCATTACATCAATGGGTGTGAACCCCCATTTCCCTCCCATTGCCTTAGACTCACTCCTCCAAAGGAGTGCTGGCTGGGCTCACTACATTGTCCTGCTTGTTGACAGTTGTGAGGGCAATCACCTTAAACTCATTTTGGATTTAATTTCAAGTGGCACTTCTACTCTTTTCATGTGAGGAGCCTGGCCTCCTTTGGGTTTATTTTTTCTCACCTTTCTGTGAAGTCTCCTCCCCAGGCAGCTCCTGAGCCCCGTGCATGCAGAGCAGCAGATGCAGGGTCAGATGTGGGGACCTTGCCACCGCCTAGGGCCAGCCGGATTAAAGGCAGTGGCTTCCTCACAGTTTGGTGTGAGCTGCACCAGCCTTCTTGGGTTAAAACCAATTGCAAATTCACCTGAGGTTCTTTCACAGAGGGTTTATGGGAAGATACATGCAGCAAAGAGCAATGGCCATGAAGAGTCTTTCAGCCTTGAAATTCACTCTAAGTCGTTTCATCCATAGATATTGATACTGGAATCAGTGGGCCCTGTGTCACTGGTCAGGGAGAGAGGCTTCTCTATGCACTGTCTGCACAGCTGAAAATTCTCTGCTCTTCCCTACAGGAACATACACCCTTAAGTCAGGCCTGTGGGTCTGGAGACAGGATGTGTTTGGATCCAGGCTTCACTCCTGTCTTAACCTGTTTGCCCCCAGCAAGCATGTTATCAGAATGTCTTAATTTTCATTTCCTTGCCTGTGAAGTGGGTTTGTTAATAGGACATGTGCTATACAATTTCGTGTGTGAAGATTAACTGGGATAATCCATGAAAAATGCTTCAAAGATCATGGTAAATATGTAGTGTCATTATTTTAGTCATTTGCCTGGGCCCATATCTCACTGCCTTAATATGAGGTGAAACCATTTTTCTACTAAACCAGTATTTTTTAATGGCAGTGTTGGGGAGGGTGACAGTAGGGTGCAGAGGGTGGGACAGGGCAGGCCTCATAGGACAAAGAAAAATTTTAATAAAGAGCCCAAGAATGGGACTGGGAGTACAACTCAGTGTTAAAGCACTTGCTTAGCATGTGTGAGGCCCTGGTGATTCCTAGTGCGCGCACACACACACACACACACAGAGAGAGAGAGAGAGAGAGAGAGAGAGAGAGAGAGAGATTTTTCAAAGCCTTTTCCCATAATGCTATAGCTATGGGTATAATAGATAATTCTGCAAATAAGTTGTATTTAAATTTGAATGTGGGTTTTTTCTTTATATAAAATAATGTTAACATTCCATAAAAATCTAAGTGTTTGAAAGCTGTAGCATTATGCATGACATTCCTACAGGGCTTCTGGTGGATTACATTCAAGCAGTCATCTGAATTGGGTGTTTCTTGAGTGTGGTTTGTTTTTCACATTTTTTTTTTCTAGTTGCTTTTTTCTGTATTTAAATTAGGACATATTTTGAATGGATGGAATATTAGGTTCCACTTAGTGAAGCTTCCTTTTCAAACCACAGTTCTGTAGGTTGGAGGGATAGTGGAAGGGCAAGGATACTCAGTTTAACCATATATACACGTCTATGTTATCAGAGGTCACCCTGGCCCAAGGCTATGCTAGATGTCAGCTATCACACACACACACACACACACACACACACACACACACAGAAATTCCCCTCATGTTTCTGGTCTCAGAAGTCGCTTAGGAGGAACATGAAATGCATTTATTGAATATTATCTTAGTGGAGTCGCTTTCACAAAGTACTATGGACTGAGTGGTTTAAACGGCACAAATTTACTTTGTCACAGATCAGAAGACTGGAAGTGGAGCTCAGAGAGCCAGAAATTCCTAGTGAGGGCTCCCTTCCAGGTCTCCACACACAGTGGGAGGGACAGCATGCTCACTGGTGTCTCCTCTTACAAGGACACTGGTCCCATCATGGGTGTCCACCGCAGGATCTCACTGAACCCAGTCACCTCCCAAAGAGCTCCTCTAAACACCACCATGTTTGAACTTGGGGTTCCAGCATATGAATTTTGGGAGTGAAAATTTAGTCCACAGCAGAATTAGATAAAACAGCATGTACCATAAAATACCGAGAATTGCAGGTATCGCGTATTAGGCCATGACTTTCCCTCTCCCACTCTCTTCCCAGAGGGAGTTGTTTCCCTCTTCCCTGCGTAAATGTTCCTAGCACTATACCCTCCAGCACCACTTTCTTTTTTAAAAGAATTGTACTTTCATCTACCTCTTAGAAACCACCTCTTAGAAAACCTCATA
>RJWM01034847.1:0-19397 GCA_004363535.1 Dasyprocta punctata | reverse complement strand
ATTTCAGATACCAGTTTTCCACGTGAAATGTGCCTTTCGAAGCAAGCCACCATGTCAGAAAGGTTTCCAGAGGTGACTGTGGTGGTGGCTCCTCTGCTTGGCTCCACCAGCCCTGCCTTCCCGCCTCAGAAGCAGCCGCCCGTGTGTGCTACCCTCGGGGCCAGGTCAGGCTGCAGGGAAGGGCCGCCAGACACAGAACCGGTAGCATTTACTTTGGGGCCTTGTGTCCAGGGAATTCAGTCAACTCAGGAGCTCCACAGTAGGGCATCTGACGTCTGTAACCTCAGCAACACTCCTGGTTGCATCCTCCCTCCGCTGGGAGCCCTGTTAAGGACCTGGACCCTTCTCCTCTACCTGTCCTCTTCCTCCCACCTTCTATGGTGAAATTCTCACCTGGAGCATAGAAATCTGTTCAGCCCCATCCTCCCCAGCTATCTACCTTGATGGTCCTAACCCTCCCAAAGGAACTAAATGTTTGATACCGTCCTGGCCAAGTGATGCAGGCACTTGAAATGAGATGAGCCCACTGACATTATGAACACTTCTCTTCTTTGATGCTCTGTAGCTTCAGAACATGAGTTGTGACTTTAGAATGTTGACTGCAGATTCAAGAAAATGGAAATGACAGGAGGTCAAGAGGGTTAGGACAGTGTCAGTATCCAGGCAGCCCAGTGTGGCTGGACAGAGAGGTGAAACTGGGAAAAACCTAGCTAGAGGGTGAGTTGACAGTGGCTTAGGGACCAAAACACATTTTTCAAACAAGACGGGTGGTATTGAAGGGGAACAGAAATGGAGGGAACAAGACAATTTGTACTACAGACTCTTGTGTATGACCATGATAGTTGCCTCGCTTTTGTGGGTTAAACTGATTGTCTCACCCAAAAGATATGTCAAATTGCTAACCCCTAGTAGTACATTAGAGTATGGATTTGTTTGGAAATGGGGTCACTGCAGATTAGTTAAGATGAGGTCATGCTGGAATGGGATGGGCCTCTCATCCAATGCCTGGTGTCCCTGTGGAAGAGCGACGCATACAGAGAGGAAGATTGTCATGTGATTGCCCCATGATGACAGGCAGGGAGTGAAGTTAGCTACAGCTGTACCTAAGGAGTTGGTGTGGGGCTAGGAGAGTTCTCCCTTCATGGCTCCCCTTCATATCTTAGAGGGAACATGGCTCTGCATTCAGACTTCTAGCTTCAAAAGCAGAGAGAATACTTGTGTTTTTAAAACCACTCAGTGTGTAGCACTTGGTTATGGTAGCCCTGATAGTGCTGCTCAAGGGAAGAGGAAGGAAGTGAAGAGCTTGGAAACTGCACCCTTGTGAGTCCTCGGTGCAGTCTGGGAAGTTCAGAGAACCATGTGCAACTCTGGAGGGCAGAAAGCAGAGGACCCTGTTCTGGATCCTCCATGGCTGACTTTTCCTGTCCTCCTATGGCTAAGTCTCTTTGCAGGTAAGCTCAGGGGCTTCTTCCCTTGTGACGAAGGTGCCTGTACATTCGTAGTTTTATTCATCGCAGTGGATTGTAATTGTTCATCCTTGGAATTTGAGTTTAGATTGTATTTGGTGTATGTATTTGGTTGCTTTGGGAGGAATTACAAAGGCGGGGTCTGTAAATCTCAGTAGCAATATATGGAATAGAGTTGGACTGGCTCAGTGGGCCTCCCACTTTCTACCCCCCAATTATTCTCATTGCAGATACCTCAATTAAACAGCACATCCCGATACATTTTTCTGAATAGAGGAAACAATTGGTATTGAAGTGACTGATTCCTTTTACAAAGTCCTCCAGGAAAACAAAATTCTAGACTGACTCTGGAGAAAAGATTCTTGAAAGATTGGAAGACCATTTAGAAAAAAGAAAAAAAGAAGAACCTGTGTCCACGCATTCAGACTTGGTTATATTAAGGTGTAGGGAATGGCACGATGCCTGGCGGAGTTCCTTGCCTGTCTCTCCCGCGTCTTCAGACTGGGTGAGATACTCATGAAGATAAATGTTTTCAATTGGTTATTCTGGAGCTCCCGCAGGTGACAAGGAATTCAGGATTAGTACTAATGTATTAGAGCAGTTTTCCCTTATTGAGTGCAGACTTAAATGTTGGTGGACTTAATGTCTAATTTTTCTGTGTTCGTGATTCTTTCAGAGGTTGACAGGCTGTCTGTGTTTTGGGTGACAGCATGCGTTGCATCCTTATGGTTGCAGGGAGCAAGGAAGATCCCCTGAGTTTTGAGAGTGTGACGGCAGGCAGCCGTGCTGCTCGGCCCGCGCTCTGGTATCCAGGAGTAACAGTTTGCTACTAGTGAAAAAAGAAAACTAGAGCCAGTACAGACTTGTGCACAGGTTTTTTCCTCCTTCTTAAATATGAGTATTTAATTCTTCTGTCTTCCTCCCTTCACCCACTACCAAAACAAAGGAAACAACTCTTTGAAAACACCTTCCAAAGATTTATTTGCTGAAGAAGTGTGAAAATGGTGATCTTAGATGTTTAAAAAAATAAGCATGCTCCGTGGCTTGTTCCCTTCTTAAATGCCTCTGAGACTAAGTGGAACTGAGGGAGACGTTGGACTGACAGCCTCGGAGTATATGTGTTCTGTTCTGCGTCTCAATGAGAGAGGCATGTGACCACAAGTGACAATAGTGGAGTGTGACTGGGCCAAAAAAGAGCACTGTCCCTTGGCGGATGTATGAGGTGAAAAGTGTCAAACAGAGGCAAAGGGACTGTCTCAGTTTCTGTGTGCAGCTGTAGTTAAGAAAAGCAAAATTTTAAGAAGTGTTCCATCATCCTTCTTTCTGATTTGGCTGCTGGGTGAGAGGAAGAGACTCTGGCAGAGATACTGGTGTAGTTAGCCGTGCTGCATTTCAAGACTGTCTTCTCAACGTGGCTTTATTCCTCCCGGATTTCCCCTGTTAACCGGATCCTTCCTCCAGTTTCTTCTGCAAACACCTTGGAGTTTTGAGAAATGCTAATGAGGAATAAGATCCCTTCCTGTGTCTAGCTCGGGGACCCCAATCCCCTTCCAGACTGAGAGACCGAGATAGCCTGGCACATTCTCTGCCTTTGTTTTTCTTAGTTGCATTGCTGTTTTCACTGGCCACAGTCCTTCTCATCTGTCATGAACACTCTTAAAAACTCACGTGAGAGTGATTTCCCGCCCTCTTTACTGCGGGTAATTTTCTGTGGCCGGGGCATGCGGCCGGGCCTCTGGCGGGCTCCTCTGCTCACTTCTTTCTGAGCACTGCTATTCGGTGAGTTTCTGCAGGCCGCCGATTGAGTTACACCCTGAAGAATATTGAGCTGGTTCTCAGCTGCAGGATGTCTTTCCCCAAAGTTCTTGCACTGTGAGGCTGGCCCGATGATTCACATGTGCATATTGGTTTACAGGAACATTAAAGCGCTCTCCCCTCCTTGGTGGGTAAGTTACTTTAGGACTATGAGGTAGTATTCTCACAGGGCTTGGAGCTCAGAGTGAGCCCGGGGTACAAGCCAATACCCTTCTGACCAGTTTAATGTCTAGTTACAGCATTCTTTTACACCTAATAGTCTTGCTTTCGGTTTCTAAGAAGAAATTGTTCATGCAGCTAGAGATTCTGTAGTCATTTGCCTAAAAGTTCAAAAGCTCTACTAATGAAAAATGTAAACTGAGAAAGTAAGCGTGAAGCGAACCTCCAGATACAGCATTTGATGAAACATACAGAGCGAAAGACCATAAACAGAAAACGGCACTAATGTGCCAGTTTGGGTGTTGTATATTTAATATACAGCTTAACAGTTTAGCAATTCTGCATTATTTTAGAAAAATGTGTAAGGTAAAATAGATACGGAAACAGCTCAGAAGGAAGGAGGCCGGGACTAAGACACTGCCCTTAGGCATCTAAGGCGAGGCTCTGGCTGGACTAGAGGTGAGTGTTTTTGTGCATTCCCTGTGTCAGCACTGTCCTTGGGGCTGCAGTTCATCCTCGTGGTTTTAAATGTTGCAGACACGTACGATGTTCAGAATGCTCCGTTGATAGAATAATATACTTCTACCGGAGTGTGTGTGTGTGTGTGTGTGTGTGTGCATTGGTAGGTTTACTGATTGCTTCAGTCTACAGGTTTGTGTTTTATTGTGTCATGGGAGCTCTGACATGGTTTTACACCCGACTTCACATCTCAGCAGAGCTGTGTAGGTGCCAGTGCTGTCCTCCAGCCTAGAAGACAGGTGGGAATGGAGTAGAATTACCAGTAGCGGCTTCAGATGGAATGTTGAAAGCATATTGAAATGCTCAGGGTTTTGAAAAAATGCTATGAATCATTTTTTTTAAAGGTTTCTGATCATGCTTAGTTTTGTGTCAGATCAAGGGCTGGCAGGTCACACTGAGTCTGTGACGTGGTTTTGTTTGGATAGTACTGTGAGCGGTATTAAGTGAGGCGGGCACTTTGCAGGGATCCCACCCCACCCCTTAGTTTCTTACCCATGTTGTACTCTGGGGTCATTTATCCGCATGGTACCCAATGTATATTTTTAAATTTCTTCCCCAAAGAGAAGCAAATGGGTAATAAAAAAGCAGGACTTCTATTTCAGCTATACTTTTGTTTTTCTGTCTTATGATTTAAAATGAACAGTGTAATGTTCAAAAGGCTCAGTAAATAAAATAAAATTGCCAAGGAATACACTCCAAAGGCCACTGTCCGGATGTTGTATTAACTGCTGAACACTGGGCTGTGACATTGATCTTCATGGCTGAGTACACAGAACGGGAAGCTGTGCAATCCAGTTCATTGCGCGGACAGTTGGAGGGGCGAATGATTCTGATTCTCCTTTTTCAGCTGGGTTGGAAACACTTCTGCTCCTCGCTTTCCCTCGTAGCCCAAATGTTGCTAAATGTGCCTGGATCTTGAAGAGCCCTGGAATGTCACCTTCTTTACACATGTGTCCTTTGTTTCTTTCTGTTGGAAGTGTTGATCTCAAGACACGCCGGCGTCTAAGACCGGGTGCGCTGATGGGAGTGATGCTGCCCTGCACCGCGCTGCGGCAGGCCCCTCTCCCAGAGAGAACGTATCGAGTTCATCCACTGTTGTGAATGAAAATAATCAGCTGGTGAAAGCACAGAATTAGAAACCTCTTGGTATATTTATGTCAGTGTCTCAAGAATTCTGATTTAAAGCAGACTTTATTTCAAGTAATGTGAACAGTAGGTCATTCAAGAGTCTCCGATGAATCAATGTTTTCTTCCCTTCTCTCCATGAAAACTATTTAAAGCAAAGGTCAGGTCTGTGCTGGATTTAGAGCCTATTAAGTGTGAGTCTGCAGAACAGAGACACTTCTTTCTTGTCCTTTACGGTTCCGAGCACTGGGACGCTCCAGTCTTCTGCAAATCGTACTTTCCCACATACTTCTGGCGTTTGTGACTTTTGTTCTGAGCAGGGTGTTGAACCCCAAGTGGATATAATACATACTTCTGAGCCCTTGTGGCTCTTTCAGGTTATTGAATTTAGCAATAATTTAAACCATGAGAATTGTCTCAGAAGAAAGAGTTTAATGGACTTTGAATTAAACCTAAGAAGAACATATTAATATACTTCATTTAGTTTACACCATCAAAAATCAAACTCATCAAGTCTGTCCTTCCTTTCCCTCCCCTCTCATCTCTTCTTAATCTGACAAGTCCCATTTCCAGGAAGGTTTTCTTTTTTTTTTTTTTTTTTTTTTTGCAGCACTGGGGATTGAACTCACAACCTTGCACTTGCCAGGACAGGCGCTTAAGCCGCTGAGCCAAACTCCCCAGCCCTGGTTTTTTGAGGCAGGGTCGCACTATGTAGCTCAGGCCGGCCTTGCGCTCGCGTTGTAGTCCAAGCCGGCCTCGAACTCACAACGCTCCACCTACCTCAGCCTCCCGAGTGCTGGGATTAAAGGCATGCGCCACCACGCCCGGCTTCCAGGAGGGTTTTCAAGCTTCAAGTTGTTAGCACTGACACAGCCCCTCCCAGGGCATCCTACGCAGCCGCCCACAGGGAATGCTCTGCTCCTGCGAGGTCTTCAGTTCTGCTGTCCACCCTGGTGCAGGCCTTAGTAGACTTATCGGTGTTGGCATAGTCTCTGAACTCAACCCCCTGACTCCCGTTTCTGCCTTCTCTAAGCCATCCTTTCATTCCATAGCAATTTGAATATATTCCACGACCAGGCTCTGCTGGGTCCTGATGATACAACAGTGAGAGAAACAACCAAGAAATCCCTAGACCCCAGGAGCTGGCATTCTCCTGAGCAAAAGACAGAAGTAGATGATACAGGAGGTGAAACATGATAACTACCCCCAGCAAAAGGAAAGAGGAGAGAGGAACAGGGATTGTGCCTGGGGAAACTGATTTTGCACAGGGAAACACAGGGGCTGTCTGGGAAAGCGACGTCAAGGAGACTGTCATGGTCTGTGCTGCGGCTGGCGGTTTTAGTGTGCTGCAGTAGGGGCTGGGTGCTTTGTGAAGTGCAAGTGACATGGTCTGGAGGTGGATTGAGTATAGTGCCCTTGATGTTTTCAGCCTGATACTGAGAAGGACGGAGTTGTCCTGAAATGACAGGTGTGGCATCCCCATGGTCAATGTCCCCTCACTGTCCCAAGCAGGAGAGAGAAGGCTGGGAAGGAGGGAACCAGGCCCTCGGTTTGTGCTGTACCGTGCCTGGGATGCCTCATGAGGCGGCACATGGAGGGAAGATTAGTTATTTGTATATTTGGAGCTGGAATTTGGGGGAAAGATTGTACCTGCAGCTAGAAATTTGAAATCTTAATATATAGATGATATTTTAAGGTCAGGTCAGATGAGATCCACAAAGAAGGAGATGGAAAAAGTCCTCGGGCTGAGACTTGAGATGGTTTTCTTCAGAAATGCAGATTCTTTTCTCAGCACCTTTCCCTGTGGTCCTAGCCTAGTCTCCAGCACTCTCACGGCCTTCTGTGTCAGTCCAGTGTATTTGTTAAGAACCGTGGTGCTGAGCCAGCTTCTCAGAGTTGTTTCTCTTGCCAGCAAGCCCTTTTGTACACCCTCAAATCTCCATCACACTTTCTTATATCACTGCTCTACAAAGATGGTCTTAATTAGAGACTAACCTCGAGCATTTTGGTAATTTTCTTTTGTTCCTGATCCTCCCTTACTTATATATTTATTTCTTTCATTTATATGATCATTCTTTTCTAAAATCCTGTATCATAGCACTCATCCTGCTTTTATTTGTATTAGTCCATGTCTGCAGGATGTAATGATTATGTCCTTCGTGGGGAGTTGGTACACATACATAACACATCCTTATTATTTTTCTGTTCCCTTCCCATCCTCCCTCCATCTTTTGTCCTCCTTCATATTTGCAAAAGAACTGTCTCATTGTTTCCTATTATCTGTCTTTTATTTTGCTCTTTACTTATATTTTGCGTTTCTCACATAAAAGAACCATGAGGTATTTAAGCTTGTGTGTCTGGTTTATCTCACTTAACACTACGATCTCAAGAGGTATCCATCTTCCTGCAAATGACTCAAATTTATCTTTCTTTATAGCAGAGTAGTACTCCATTGTGTATAAATACTACATTTTTAAAATCCATTCATCTGTCAATGGGCATACAGGCTGCTTCCAAGATTTAGCTGAGTTAGGCTACTATAAACTTAGGCATATAGCAATGTATCATTGTAACACATATAATGTATCATTGTAGTGTGATGTTTTTAACTCTTTTAGGAAGACACCTAGAAAGAGAATAGCTAGGTTGAATGTTTTTTATTCTTGTGCCTTTGGTAGAAGTTGAACACTTGGAAGGTGCAGGTAAGGTAGTCAGGAGATAATCTATCTTTACAACCTCGGTTATATGCCTAGTAGCCAGTATCACCTGCATGGGACAGCATTGTAAATGTTTGTTAAATTGAGTCTCATGTTTGCAAAAGTAGTTTCTATTATATATAGTTTAAGGATAGTGTATATTTATACACACTTACATAGGTATATGAGTGCCCAGTAGGTTATGCTGAAAATTTCAAGGTCATTCCTCTCTTTTACTCTTTCACTTTAAGTATTTCATGTAACTATTTATAGATACCTATATATGTGTGTGAAAAATTATTCTCACATATAGTCTTTTTGTTTTGTTTTGTTCTTTGGTGTTAGTGGGAATCAGGGATGTTTTAGCATTGAGTAGCATTCCCAGGCCTTTTTAGTTTTTATTTTGAGAGAGGATCTTGCTAAGTCACTAAATTGCCCAGGCTAGGTTCAAACTTGTAATCTTCCTGCATCAGCCTCCTAGAGTGCTGGAATTGCAGGAATGTACCATCACACTCAGCTATTTTCACATATAATTTTTTATCTTTTCTCTCAAGCATTTTGGGTCTAAGCATTGGGGCACCCAAGATATACATAGAAAGATGGGAGTTTTCCTAAGTACCCTAGAAGTTACTAACTCCAATCAATATCACATCCTATTCAAAGTTCTAAATAATAATAGTGATACTTTATTTTTTTCTCATAGCCATTCTGGCTATCTGGAGAACCATGTGTATTCATATGCGTGTATGTATGTGTGCACATATTTGTGTTAGAAGATGGAATCTCTGCATAAAGTAACTTACGTCTTCCTACAAATGGCTCACAAGAAGTCATGCCTGTGGGCACTTTTTTGGTTTTTATCTGGACATCTGATGCCCTCTCAAAATTACAAATTTAATTTTGGAGCTGGACCCTTCACATGGTAGGCTAATAAAGAATCTGCCACGGTGCTTATGCTGGAAGCATTCCATGGCAACCCAGGGAGGAGCCACGCAGAATCCTCGGGAGACCCAGTTTCTACGCAGGTCTAGTAGAAATTGTAGAGCACGACACCCACTAGATGAGCAAGTACAGTATAGGTCAGCGCGGGTGGGAAGAGAACAGGGTACCCCACATAGACCCCCGTCTACACATACGAACCTACGGCTGCCTCAGGGGTGGTTGTAGGGAAGTGAAAACAATATCTGCCTAGGGCCGATGAGACTGTGGCTCATGTCAGCAAGGCAGACGGGCTGGGAGATGTGCGGCAAGCAAGCAGACTGTTGCTGGGGGGAACGGGGACCCAGGGCTCCCAGATCGTTTGTGATTTTTCAGGAGAAGCTGGATATTGGAGTCTTTACAAGAGAGATTTCTGGCTTCTAAATTTTAATATTGGCTAACAAAGAATCTTTTCTTAAAATGTGGGATGAATCATTAACCTTTCATCAATCTATTGCTTATAAACTGTTAGGATTTGTGCCTCTTTTGCACCCCAGACACAAAGCGTTGTGCTCCTGCCCCTGAAGCAGCCTGTCTTCTTCAGCCCAGTTCTAGCTGTCCACTCTGAATGGGCTGCCGCTTCTGGTGCAGTGCTTATGATTCATGACGCTGTGTCCTATGTTAGCTTCTAGTATGTGTTTCCTCGCTCACCTGGGGCCTGGAGCCCCTGAAGTTTGGGGCACTGCTCTGTCCCCGTAGCCCTTAATCCATAAGCATTTGCTAAATGCGTGAATGGCCCCTCAGGGTAGTATCTCAAATAATTTTAAACTTCAGTGGACGGCCATCGTCTCAGCACAGATGCAGAGGGAGTGGCCAAGAGGAGCACGTGATCCGCAGCAGCCGGAGCTCCTCACTCTGGCAAGGTCAGGAGTTCAGGAAGCAGAAAATAGTCCCTGAACTATAGGTGGCGAGCAGTTTTTCAGCACCCAGTGTTTGCTGGGTGACTTGTTTGTTTGCTTTTTCACCCAGGGGGATGGTAAGGAAATGAGGGAATGATCCCTTTTTCTGTTCTTCAGCCAGCACTGATTGAAAGGTTATGTGATCCCTGAAGCAGCAGCTGCTGGATGTCCAGTTAGAATTTCCCGACGTTGATGGAAGCACAGCATTTGGAGTGACTTTTGCCAGGCTGTGCTTCTTGGGAGCAGTGTCCCTGAAGGACAGCCCTGGGTGGTCCAGGCAGGGAGAGGCTTCGTGACCACACTACCCACCTCTAGGGGGCCATCCCACCATCCTTAGTTGGGAGTAGTAGGTTGAGCTTTGCTTTTCCTTTTGAGACAGGATCTCCTTATAGGTATATTCTATGTTGCTCTTGAACTCTTTAATTCTCTTGTCTCAGCCTCTCGAGAGCTGGCATGTACAGCTATGCCCATCTTAGTCGTTTGTCCTTAAAGCTAAGAGCGAACCCTCTTTCTGCCAAGTAGAAGTTCAGCATGCTCTGTTCTCTGCTCGCATACTACTCTCCTCACCTCCAGTCTTCCCACACTTCTTTTCCAGGGGTCGAATGCCTGTATCTGCCTGGCCAGGCGTTTATGACTTGTCCCCACTCCATGGTTCTCTGGCCACTCACCATGACTCACTCTTTTGCTAAACTGTGTTTCCTGGCTTTGTCTCTTACGGCAGTCAGGGGTTTTGTTCTTAGCGTCAGAAGCCTTCTTAACTGGTCTCTGACTATATTCCCTGTCGTTTTCCGTAGCGCGGGTGAGAGAGTGGTGCTTTCACAGATGCGAGCTTTCCCAGGTCCCCTGGCCTGGCAGACTGCCTGACTTCCGGCCCTGCCCGACGCGAGCCTGCGGTCGCCTGTATTTCTGGATGCAGGTCCTTGCTCGCTGACTGCCAGACACGCAGTAATCTCTGGCTCTTCGTGTCTTTGCCTGTGTTGTGTTTTCTCTCTGGGAATCTCCGAGCCCTATAATCTTATGCACATAATAGTCTTACTGGCTAAAAGCTAATTCCAGGACTATTTTTCCCCCCGCTTGCTCTGTATTTTAGCATAAACTTTTATATCTGTGATCTTGACACCTCACCAGTGTGCGTAAAAACATAGCGAGGGTTGTCCTAGCCTGCCCCAAAGCCCATCCGTCCCTCCCCTGGCTGGTTGCTGCCTCTGCACGTTCGGGAAGCCTTCTGGCCAGGGCCAGGTGTCCGGGCACACTGTCCTCTCTCTGCCTTCAGTGCGAAGGGTTCCAAGGGAAATGAGACATTTTAAATGCTTTTTACTTCTTTTATTTGACTTTATTTATTTATAAAATTTTCATGCCATAGAATCTGCTGCCACCTTCACCAACTACAGGCTCCGAGTCAAGTCAGCTCTGTGTAACTGCAGGTTCCACATTCGAGGATTCATCTAACCGTGGTTGAAAATATTTAGGGAAAAGAGTGCGTCTGTACTCAACATGTATAGACTTTTTCTTGTCATCATTCCTTAGACAGTATTTATGGCAGCTATTTATACAACATTTACATTGTGTTATGTATAAGTCATCTAGAGATGATTTAAAGTAGATGGAAGGATGTATATGTGTTAGATGCAAATACTGTGTTGTTTTATAAAAGGGACTTTAACATCCACAGATTTTGCTTCCTATGAGTGTATGTGGGCAGGTCTGGAGCCAAACTCCCCAAGGATACCACAGAATGACTGCATTTCCAAATTAAGTGGTGGTAACCCTGTAAACGTGAGGTATTTTTCTAACATTGCGGAAGACTTCTATCCACATAACTCGTTTCTTTCACCTAGCTCTCTCCCTAGCCCCTGCTGGTGCAACAACACGGGGGAGGTCCATCAGCAGGTGCTGCCCAGGACTGGCCCTGTGGGTGGCAGCCCAGCCCCAGCCCTTTCTGACTGTGCCTTTTCCCCGTGAGGTACCGAATGAGAGCCTGTGATCCCACGTTCTTGTATGATTGCGATGATCCGCGTCTGTTCAGACAACCGACACCTGCCGCACATGCATTTGGAAAACTTTTTTATGATCTTCCTTTAATGCTTCTCTTTCAGAGTTGTTTTACCTCTTTTATTTGCTATTTGCACTAGGCCAGCCACAGCCTAAACACATTATAATTACTGTGACAGCCAAGGAGACTTTCAAAATGAGGGAGCACCCTGGCTGTATCTTTGAAGTATTGAAGTTAGAAGTTTTAATCTACAAGGGGAAAGAATTTAAATAATTTATTTAAGATCACTGTTATTTTCTTATATGGCATCAAAAAGTTAGTCTATGTTTTTGGAGGCATCTGTTAAACAGATAAATATTTTTGGCGTTGAAGTGGCTTTGTGCTGCGTAAGATGTGCCACAAGCCAAGTGCAGTCCTTAATGAGGTTAATAGTGCTCTGTCTTTCTCAGCTAAAATTTACCTGACCTACTTAATCACATAGCTTAAGAAAATTCTGTAGGATGTACTTGTCTAGGAACTAATCTCTATAGTAGTTTGTTTAATTTCTAAATTCAGTCC
The DNA here is from genome assembly GCA_004363535.1 of Dasyprocta punctata. NCBI lineage: Eukaryota > Metazoa > Chordata > Mammalia > Rodentia > Dasyproctidae > Dasyprocta > Dasyprocta punctata. The sequence continues at coordinate 7,189 of RJWM01034847.1, read as the reverse complement.
TTACTATGTTTGGTTTGGGCACTTTGAAATGCCTTCAAGAATCAAGGAGACTTTAGAAATAATAAGTGCAATGCCTGTCACTGATATGTTAAAATTAAAAATTTAATCCTTAAAGAATGGAAAATTAAGTAATGAAGCTGAAGTTGAGAGTCAAAGCATTCCTAGTTAGTATGATAACATAAAAAGAGGCAGTGATTCATTGTGTCCCCAGAGAATGCAGTGACTTCCAGAGCTCCAGTTGGGGCAAATGTGTGACAAGCAACTGTTCTGTGGAATTAGGGAGGTTGTTTTTTGTGTAGCTGAGTGAAGGCTCACAAGTGCCGATTTCACATTCTTCCTGCAGGAGGGTCACACTTTGAAATAATTTTCTTGTAGAACAAAAGTTTCTCTAAGAAGAATTGCACACTAACAAATTACAGAAAGGATCCACAGTCTAGCTTTAATGAGTCAGTGGTTCTTAAAGCACATAAATTATTTTTCAAATTTTATTATATACAGCTATTCAATATATATATTTGTCCAGCATGTAAGATGATTCTTAGTACTAAAATAAAAATCTAGTTTGGGGTAAGAAAATAAATTAAACATATGAGGTTTAAAATTTAATATCCTTCAAGAAGTAAAAAGAAGTGCATGTTTTCAAGGCGTATTTTTAACCTCAGTGATTTGAGCTCTGTCAAAACTGTTGGTCACATTTTCTTTCAGTAAATAGTGGTGACTGATAGTTTTCAAACTTTCTAGGCTCTGAAGCCTAAGTGAATAAATAGTCTCTTTCTTATAAGGGATACTCCTTAGTAGCCACTGCCAGTTTTCTTTCAGACTCCCACTTTCTGAATCTTTGCTTTAACACTGCCTGGGATACCTTTTTAGGAATATATGGATCTTTTAGAGATTTGAGTTGCAAAAAAAAAAAAAAAAAAAGAAGAAGAAGATGATGAAGAAGATATTGTCCCTGCAAGCCTGCAGCATGATTCGTAGGTCAGACAGACCTGTGTGTGCGGTACTTACCCTATGCGAAAATGTCCCTAGGTATTACTTGAATGCGTCCACTTGCCTGAAGTGCATACCTTAAAATCCCAGCAAATGTAAATGCATTTACTTCAGTAAGCATTAAAAGAAATTTGGTAATGCATATATTATTTAGCTTAATTTAGACAAAACATCACATTGTACATAAACATAATTTTTGTCAGTTAAAAATTAAAATCTAATGAAATGTCAAGCATTATTAGTCAAGAAATGTGGAGTTAAATCATGAACTCTGTCACTAGATACCTGCTAGAATGGCAAAGATTACAGATGGAGGATGCGAGTGTTGATATGAAGAATAAGGGGGAAGCTCACACGTGGCTGCTGGGAACCCCAAATAGAGCTGCCCTGGGACTCACGCTTGCAGTTTCTGTTGAGTCAAACCTGCCCTGGCTGTGTGTGTCTTGTGTGCATGATGTGACTGGGTAATTCCAGCCATGGGTTTCTACCTGAGACAACTGAGACCCGAGATCCATACAGAGACTAGTACACAAATCCTGACAGTAGAATTATTCATGATGTCCCCAAGCTGTAAATGGCTTACCCATATTATAATGGAGGAATGGATAAACAAATTGTGGTCTATTCATATAGTGGGCTATCACTTGGCAATAAAAAGGAATGAACTATTGATACGTGGGGAACACTGGCTAATCCCAAAGCATTAGGCTACCCAGAAAAGACCATGAACTGTCATTCTGTTTGTGCGACATTTTAAAAGAGGCAGCACTATAGGGATGGAAGCCAAGAGTTTGGGCTCAAGGGAAGGGATTGCCTGCAGGCTGGCAAGAGGGAACTTCGGGTGTGATGGAAATGTTTTGCATCTTGATTATAGTAGGGATTGCATGACTATGTATTTTGGTAAAACCTCTTGAATTATATACATTAAAAAGGATCAGCTTTAATGTATGTTAATTGTACCCCAGGAATGCTAATTAACCAAAAGAAATAGTGAACTAGAGACTAATATAGAGGCATGTATGCTCTGAAAAGATAGGAATTTTTGTTTTGTTTTTTGGTACCTGGGATTGAACTCATGACTTTGCGCTTATCAGGCAAGTGCTTGAGCCACTGAGATAAATCCCCAGCCTGAAGATATGAATTTTTTAAAAATCAGAATTAACATGTTGTGAGGTAGGGATGACTGCTGTAGGGAAACACTAAATCAAAGGTGCAACAGAAACAGGTAGCTAAGGGGTACTTACATGGAGGAAGCCAGATAGCTCTTGAAATTTTTGGATCGATGCTTGTGAGCTATCATCTTGTAGTCCTTGACATTATTAGTATGATACGAAGGTCTTGAAAGCTTACACATTTGGTACAGATCTCTTGTATCTATTTGTGGACTAAAGCAAAGCAGCCGCTCAGAGCACCAAGGGTCGAGCTCTGCTCACCACCGGCCACTGCCAGCAGAGGACACATGCTGCCTCACAAGTTGTGTGTTAAGCTTTACAAACTTGTATTTCATTCACTAAATTCCATAAACACCAAAGTACTGACCATGTTAGTGCTGTGGAGAAGGGGCTGTGATTATACTGGAAATGAAAATGATAATTTAGAAAATGAAAAGAAAAGAAAGCAGCAGGAAAATGGTAACTGCAGCTGCTCTAGTGTGAGTGCCTGGGCAGTGGGAGTGATCTGAAGATTTATGAGAGGGGAGACAGTGAAAAAAGACGTAGCCTGCAGTTGGGGAGAGACAGAAAAAACAGATAGACAGAAAGGGAAAAGTCCAGAACTGCACCTGTGGACTGGAGAAGGAGCATTGTCATTAGATACTCATCCACCCAAGGTTAATTCAGGAGTGGGGCGTCTGCTCCTGAATTTGGAGGCTTGGAGCCTTTGGTTTGATCGAAGCACTGCTAATGAAACCTGAGCCAGGTTTGCTTTCAGCATGGTCGGCTCGGAGCCCCTTGGAATTTGCAGAACATCAAAGCAAGGGCTGAAGCAGCTGTTGCTACCATGGCGTCCAAGAGTCCCTCGTGGCTCTGCTGAGCTCATGGAGGGTGAACTTCTGCCCTGACATATGGCACTGTCCTTGGAATGGTGTGATTTTGAAGAAAGCATCCTGTCTTTTATACTTTGGAAGAATGTATACAGGTTCTAGAAATTTTCATCTCTCCTGGCTTGTTTATTAAATCCAAAGAGACTAGCAGTGGAACCATCACAAGAGTTCCATCTGTTCGTAGAAGGAGCAGGTCTGTGTCCCCTCTGGACTCCAGGACCAGCAGATGAACCACAGAGCAGCCTCTATAAAGAGCAGGTGCACAGTCATCCCTTGAGATCACAGTGTGCTCCCAGTGGTGTTCGTGAACGTTTTTATTTTAAACACTGGAGCTTCAAAGGCAAGCACCAACCTTATGATGAAAAGTACAAGGCTCACTACAGAACACAACTGGGAGGAAGGCAGACTTCGTTCAGTATGTCTGAGGGGTCTGTCATCAGTTGTAGTTGCTCGTTTTTGGCATTAGATTGTGTGTTTAATTACAAAGGAAAATGAAATTGTAGAACATGAATAAACAGCTGGAAATATATAGTTCAGTCTTAACACCTAAAGCACAAATTCTAATTAAGGATTTTGGAATGTTTCTTATCTTTCTGGGAATAAAACACCCTACCCCAACTCCTTATTCCCCTTGTAACAGTTAAGTCTATTGTGACTTTCAGTAATTGGTTTTTATTAAAATAAGAGACTGTGGTATAAATTTTAGCAACTGGGCTAAATAGGTATTAACAGGCACTGGGATCCAACCACAATTTGTAACATCAGTCCTATGGGAAAATGGATTCTAAGTGTCCAATAACTACTTTACAAATAGACTTTCAAGTCATAGTTCATTTGAGAATAAGGAACTGTTTGTGGTAGTAATACCTTCCATCAGCTGGCTGGAGAACTGCACAGGAGGGACCTGTATTCCTCCACATGTGTGGTGAGTCCAGCTAGTCTGGGTTTGATCAAAGATTATTGCTGAGTGGGCACGGACTGTGTAGGAATTATAAAATAGAGGCTGGGGACAAGTTAAGGGTGGAGTTGGAAGGATGGGTCTCCAGAGGGTTTAGTAATATAATAGCAAAGGTTTTCAAGCTCCAACGTAAAAGAGGGATTCTCAGCAGATCAAGTGAGAAAAGACTGGAATAGAACATAAGGTAGGAGTGGAGGAAGCTGACAACATGAAAAAAAAGGCCACGACGTAAGTAGAGAGAATTGAGAACCAATCATTTTTAAGGAAAGTGTAATGTGATGTGTACCAGGAAGGTAGGATTCTATGAGGAAGTCAGAAATGGTCCTCAAACCCATCAGTGATCTCTCCTAGATATTATAAGGAAACGTTTAGAACCAAGACTTAAATCAATTCATATGTGAGCCTAACACATTTATTGAGCACCTGCCATGGTTTAGTATGAACAGAGGTTGGCAAAAGGAGTTTCCGCCTTCATCAGATTTACAACTTAGTGCAATTCCAGCCAACCCAAAAAATGAGCCAAGGCAGGCCAGGCTGTAATGGTGGTGATGTATAGAATCTGCTCATAGGAGAATATTAGGTTTGCCTTATTTCATCCTTACTTTTGTGTATTTGTCACCTTGAATGTATTGTAAAATTTATGAGAGTAGACTACATGAAACACATATGTTTGATATTTTATTACCATTAGAGCAAGCTTACTGCAATAACTATATCTTTGTTGGCTCATTAAAATAAGTGGGGTTGATGTAAGTACTTAATTGAACTAACATGTGACTGCTTAATTTTTTGCTTAAGAAAACTATTAACGTTCCATATTGTGGGAAAATCCCTGGTCAACAGAATATACTGTGAATTTTTTTATTGTTATAGTGTAACTTTGTAATGTTTGGCTCTCGCACTGCTTTGGGAGCAGGAGGCCACTATATACATGCAGATTGCAGTTCAAATGGCCATGGTACCACCCACTCCCACACACACCCAGCTCCTGAAGGTCTTGCCCTGCCTCCTGCCACCATGCATTAGTGTGCTGAGGGACCGCTGTGTTCTGGGTGTGTCCCCCAAAGCTTATGTGTTAGAATCCTAATCCCTAATGCTGGTAGTGGGGCATAAAGAGTGGTTACTAGGTCATGAGGACCCCACCCTCTTGAGTGATTAATGTGCATTATAGGAGAATTTGAAGCTTCAAGTTTGCTCTTTTGTTCTCTCTCTCTCTCTCCCTTTTGCCCGTTGTTGTCAGGTGACACTGCAGGAAGGCCCTCATCAAGTGTTAGCTCCTTAATGTTGGAATTCCCAGCCTCCAGAACCATGCCAACCAATTTCTGTCCATTATAAATGTCCCAGATTCAGGGATTCTGTGATAGTAGCACAAACCAGGTTAAGACAGCAGCCTTCTCCCCCATTTCCATTCTGTGCTGTGTATGCATCTGTAACAGGGGTTACTACATCATGTTAGAAGCTTGTTCCAGATGCTGATCATGACAGCAAGCATTGCTTTCATCCTGACTTTGCTTTCTGCTGCTGGAGGCCCAAACCATGTCCTCTTGTCTAAGTGCCTGTGATGACAAGACTCGTACTGCTTCGCCAGGGACTCAGGGGGTTAACTAACTGCCTTTTGCTTTTGCTCTGGCTGTTACAGCAAAACACCAGTGACTCTGTGACTGCAGCGATAGAAACTTATTCTCCATGAGAGTTGGGACATCGAGACCAAATTGTGGTCATTCTTTTGCAAATGGCCATCTCCTTGCTGTGTCCTCACAGGGTGGGGGAGAGAGAGAATCAGAGGAGAGAGGACACTTTTCTGTCTCTCGTAAGGACACTAATCCCAGCACGAGGACTCCACCTTCATAACCTAAACACCTCCCAAAGACTACACATTCTAATAACAATACACTGCGGATTAGGGTTTCTACATAAAGGAGGTGTGGCTCATGTAGCACATTTTGTGGCTCAGTTTGAAAACACAACTTGGCAGGACCTGCTTTTCCCAGGCTGTGGGAGGTTGTGAGAGAGCAGGAGGCTCTCAGAAAGAGTGGCCACGAATGTTTCCCTGTGTCTGTCCCTCCAGCCCCGCTTAAAAATCCAGCTGCCTTTTGGGTTCCTCCCTATATTTGTAGAGGAGGGGAAAGGAACACAGCTTTCTCATCTTTCCACCTTGATTGATCTTGTGCTACTGTAACAGAACACCACAAACTAGGTAATTTATGAACAATAGGAGTTCACTTGGCTCACAGTTCTGGAGGTTGGGATGTCCAAGGTGAGGGAATGCATCTGGATCGGGCCTTGGTGCTGTGTCATCCCAGGGAAGGCGGACAGGTTGAGGGAGAGAGAGCCAGCTTACCTGACAGGAAAGGTGTCAGCCTGGTTTTCCCTCACACCTACTCTGGAGACAGCAGCATCAACCATCCTTGAGGGCAGAGCCCAGATGATTGAATCCCCTTTCCCGGGCTCCACCTCTAAGTGACACTATATTGGTAATGGTGTTTCCAATGCAGGCACTTTGGAGACACATTAAAACTGCAGCACCCCATTTTTGATGCTCAGGGATTCCCTGGAACAGACTGTCCTCGTGCATGCTACTGAGCTATCCCCAGTCGAGCAGGTGACCCTTCTGATATGACTCTGTGGGTCTTCACTCGTGCCATGCATGTGTTAAAAAATATCATAGCAATGACGAAGAAACACAGGCGTGGTCTGTATCTCAGGGACTTTTATTCCTCGACGTTTTCCCCTTTGGATTCAGGCTTGTGTCCATGGGAGTAGTAAACCCAGTGCTGCTTCCGCATCAGGGTGACCTGTCAGTGAAATTCGCATCCCAGCTCCACCCGTGAACTGCGTCTTTCTCAGGAGATTTTCTGTCTTCAACTCATTGACCCTTGGCAGAGTTGTCCAGACCTGTCTGAGTGAGACAATCACTGACTGTCAAGGTGTGATTTCTCTCAAGTGGGAAGAATTTCTTGTCTCCAAATTTTAAAAGACAGGCAGTTTTCATAGATAAGCATAGATGTTTATAGGGTTTTTGTTTGATATTTATAACTACGTAAGTAACAATAAGAACTATAAACTTATTTTCATTTTTAATAAAAGCTAATGTAACTTTTACTCATAGTACATTGTTCTATTAATTATTCATCTATTATTATTTCTACAAAGAAGCATTATCACTGATGGCATTCATTCTGCTATGTAAAGTAGAATGT
>RJWM01034846.1:0-19366 GCA_004363535.1 Dasyprocta punctata | reverse complement strand
CATTTTTATTCCAAGGGCACAGAACTGAGTCCTTTGCACACAGTAAAGATAATAGATGATAACTGAGTAGTTCCTGTGTATCAGTCACCCAATGCTAAGTGCTTTACAGGTAAAATACTCATAGCAACTTTTGAAGGTAGATAATATCATCCCTGTATTACAGTTGGGAAAGTAGGGCATAGAGATTTTTAAGAAATTGTGAGTCAGGATTTGAAATGAAGTAATCATCACTCTAGAATAGTCCATGTCCTCTTTTCAAACATTTTTATTATTAGTAGTAGATGTTTACAGTATAAGATTACATTCCTTGCAGGGAGTTGGAACATACACAAATGTCTTAGCACATTCAGGATTGTATAAAAAATGAGTTAGACTGGGTGACCGAAACAACCAAAATTTATTTTTCACAGTCCTGAAGGCTGGAAATCTGAGATCAGGGTAGTATTATGGTCAGCTCTACTGAGGGCCTTCTTCCCGGTTTGCAGGTGTCTGTCTTTTTGTGTCCTTGTGGGACAGGAAGGTAGGAGAGCAGCCCAGGATCCCTTTTATAAGGGAATTAATCCCATTCATGGGAGCTTTATCTTCATGGCCCCTAAACTTCACCTCCTAATACCATCATTTTGAGGTTAAAATTTCAACATATGAATCCATGACACTATTTATCTTAAAGACTATAGGATATTTATGTAAAGGACAACAAAGCCATAGACTCTCTTATATAAAGCTGAGGAACATCTATCTATCTTATGCTCATTGACTGCATTTTTAGTTCAGGTTTCTTGTATTTTAAGTGTTATTTTAGATTAATGGGAGCCCCATGAAAATATCACTGCCTCAGTGAAAATTGTTCTCTACTCCTGGAATTTTAACTGACAAATGCAGCCATTTGGGAGCTCGGGGTGGGGGTAAGAAAAGGATAAAATTACACAGAGAATAGTCACAAAATCCATGTTTATATATCTCGTTATTTAGGAAGGTCCCCCAATACTTGGCAGACATATTACCTTCATAAATTGCTTTTGTGTGTTACTTGTATTTTTCACTTGGGTAATTTTTAAGTTAGAGCTCTGCACACTAAGCCTATTAGTACTCAGGCTGTCATAAATGTATAGCTGTGTTTCTATTTGTTGATTGCTTTATTCGAGTTGTTTATTATTTTTACTAATTACTAGTGTGTGTGTGTGCATGTGTGTGTGTAGTTCTGGGAATGAACCCAGGGTCAGTGTATGCTAAGCAAGTGCTCTAGCACTAAACATCAACTCCAGCCACGGTTAATCTTCAGTAGCACCCATTAGTGATTAATCACCCTTTTCCATTTATTTGCAATATTCTAAACCTTAATATACACAGTTGTTATGCTATTTCATCAATACAGAGCTGCATCAGCATAATGCTACTTTTTATAATATACATTTTACTTTTAATTTACACATGATAATTGTAAATATTTGCAGGTCTGATACGATTGTTCAATACAAGTACATCATGTAATGATCAGATAAGGACAACTGGTATATTCATCACTTCAAATGTTTATCGTGTCTTTGGTTTGGAAACATTCAAAATCCTCTCCACTAGCTATTTTGGAGTACACAGTTAATTATTGTCAACAGTATTAGAATACTTTTAATATTGTCATCTATGCATTTAACTTACACATGTTCATGTAATTGTGGACTACAGTAATTTCTAGTGTATTGGACCTTGACAAATTTCAAGAAACAAATTTGAAGCCATCTGAAGGGAGCACAACTACATCAAAAAGTGACTACAAGGTGGCAAATAGAAAACACTACAAAGTCATCTTGAAAATTAAATCAAAGGAATTACTATAACTATACTTAATTTAAGTCAAACTTCTTCTTCCTCTTCCTCTTCCTCTTCTTCCTCCTTCTCCTCTTCCTCCTCCTCCTCTTTCTCCTCCTCCTCCTCCTCCTCCTCCCCCTTCTTCTTCTTCTTCTTCTTCTTCTTCTTCTTCTTCTTCTTCTTCTTCTTCTTCTTCTTCTTCTTCTTCTTCTTTTTCTTCTTTTAGCTAGAGTCTTGCCATATAATTCAGTCTGTCTGGACTTGAACTCAGCAACCCTCCTCAGCCACCCATGTGCTGGAATTATAGGAATGCACCACCAAGCCTGGCTGAAGTCAAATTCTCTAAAGACCTCAAAAATCTCTCAGATTTTCACTGAATGTTTGATATTCGTAAAGAACTCAGGCTATAAAAATACATATGCAAATACTCATAGAATCAGTCTTTTCCTTGGACTGAACTGGGTCATAGTGAAGGATGGAGCCAGTACTACTCTGGCAGCTAGATGTTATGTGCTATATTTCAGTCCCTATTTATGATTTGTGCAGAATATAGAAGAAATAACAAAGAATACAAATTTAAATCAGCTCATGAAATAGTTGAACCAATTATTTGGCATTGTGCATTTTTCTCTTTGGCAGACTGCTTGTGGGACAATTTTTGTTATTCTAGAATACGTGCCACTATCTAAAGAGGTTATTTTACTCTTAGGTACACTGGGATAACTGAAGTAACTGAACTTTGACATATCTATAACAACTAATTCAACCTTTTCTGTAAGTTCTTCCTTCCCCTCCCACACCCTCTTCACTACATGGTCTAAGAGCAAGTAGCAGCACATGACAGGTCTTGGGTAGGTCACACCCCACTGTGTGCTCATTGAGCTGCAGCCAGGGTTGAGAGAACAGGAAGCTAACTCTCTTTGTTGGGGAGGAGGAGCCTGAGTGTAGTCAGTTACTTAGTTCTATTTTAGACATCAGAAGTTAAGTTTCACTCAATAAAACACATAGACCTTAAATGAAGAGTGCATTGAGTTTTCACAAATGTACATGCCCGTGTAACCAATACCCAAAATGAGTATTAGTGTCACCTCAGAGAACTCCCTCATGTCATTTCTGGTCAGTCTACCTCACCAGAGAGGCAACCATTCCTCTGATTTTCCAACAGCATAGATTAATTTTCTCTATTTTAAAAGTTCATATGAATGAAATGTTAAGTCAGCGAATCAGCTTTTGGGTTTGTTTTTGCAATGCTGAGGATCACATCCTTGCTAGGCAAGTGTTCTGTCACTGAGCTACTTCTTCAACCTCAGCAAGATGTTTTTTTTTTTTTAAAACGCATCTGTGCTGTTTCATGTGTCATTAAGTTCATTTTTATTGTATCCATATACCAGCAAATGTTTCATACATTCAAAAATTGATTAACATTTGAGTGGTTTCTAAATTTGGGCTATTGTTAACAAAGCTGCTTGAACATTATTATACATGACTCTTTTGGACATGTACTTTCATTTCTCCCAGATATGTAAGAGTGGGATTGCTGTCAACAGTAAAGATATGTTTAACAAGCTACTGTCCTAACTTCTCATGGGGGTTTACCATCTTAATGTCTGAACAGGAATGTGTGAGAGTTCCAAATTAGCACATCCATTACCTCACCAGCCCATTTGTGTGTGCATGTTGTGAGAATGTTAAAAACCCTGTTCTTTCAGTAATTTTGAAATATGCAATACAAGCCGGGTGTGGTGGTGCATGCCTTTAATCCCAGCACTCAGGAGGCTGAGGTAGGAGGAGCGTTGTGAGTTTGAGGCTAGCTTGGGCTACAACGCAAGTGCAAGGCTGGCCTGAGCTACAGAGTGCAACCCTGCCTCAAAAAACTAGGGCTGGGAGTTCGGCTCAGTGGCTTAAGCGTTTGTCTGGCAGGTGTGAGGTTGTGAGTTCAATCCCTGATGCCACAAAAAAAAAAAAAAAAAGAAAGAAAAAAGAAATATGCAATACATTATTATTAACTGTGGTCACTAAAACTTATTCCTCTAATCTAATTGAAATTTTGTATCCTTTGATCTGTACCTTTCCCTTCCCATCTCTTCTCCTCCAAGCTGTTTAATTTTAGACACTCTAGTGAATCTGAAGTAGTATCTCCTAGGCATTACAATTGCGCTATTTTGATGACTAATGATGTTGAGAACATTTTCAGGTGCTTATTGTTTATTCTGGTATCTTCTTTTAGGAAATGACTAAGATTTTTAAAGGCATCTTTACATATTTTGGATGTATTATTGATCTTATATGTTTACAAATATGTTCTTCTATTCTGAGACTTATTTGTAATTTTATTAATTTTTTAATTTTTTTGGTACCAGGGATTGAACTCACAACCTCGCACTTGTCAGGAAGGCGCTTACACAACTGAGCTAAATCCCTGGCCCTTAATTTTATTAATTTTTTAAGAAGCAGAACTTCTAAATTTTTTTAAAGTTTAATGTCAATGCCTCTTCCCAAACTGTAGGTGCTTGTTTCATCCAGTGTAAAAAAATTTTGCCTACTTCAAAGTAGTACAGATTTTCTCCCATGTTGACTTTTTTTCACATCAGTATCAATTTTCCACAGTATTGATGGAAATTTTAACTTCTTTCTTATATTATCTCAGCATCTTTGTGCAAAATTGGTTATGAATATGAGAGATCATTTCTGAATCTGTCTCCAGAAACCCAGACTCAGATACCCAAATACCCTACTTCTCATTGCCACAAGAATGTCTCACAGACATGCAAACACATGTCTCACATAAACTCCTTCACCACTGGACCTCTTCTAAATCTCCATTTCAGTTTTTTACAATTCCATTTTTCAATCACCCAGGCCCAAACCTTGGTTATTGTTTTTTGTGTATCTGTGCCAATTCCGTCAGCAAATCTACCTTCAAAATACATCAAGAATCTATTTCTTGAGCCACCATCACCTCAACCTCCATGTCTGTATGGTTTCTGTACCTACCCTCACCCCTAGAGTTTCAAAACCCCTAGAGTTTCAAGAAAAACCAGAGTTTTAAAACATTTAACAAATTAAGCTAAATCATTCTTTTTAAGTAACTTTAAGAACTTTCCCTTTGCTTGGAAATAAAGTCAAGATTCTGAAAATGACCTCTGTACCCTAAAAACCCTCTCTTGCCTCACCTTTTAGCATGCCCTTCCCCTCTAACCCAGCAGCCATCTCTCCTGCCTGGCTGATATTCCCAGTGAGGTGGCAGGGGAGGTCCCACCTCATGGTCTTTACTGCTGCTGTTCAGTCTGCCTGGAATTTTTTCGCATAATTTACATTCTTCTCTTCCCCTTTTCCTTCATGTCTCTGACTATTGTGACATTTTCTGATTTAATTTTGAAGTCTGCCTCTAGAGAATGATAATTAATCAAGATGATTGCTTCCTAGGAGAGACTGGGGTACAAGGGAATAGGTTCAGATGTGTATTTCAATTGAAATGCAAGGAGAAGGTGGAAACCTAAGTGCATGAAAGAGGAGAAATACATTACAGCTCTGGAGAGGTTAGCAGTGCTGAGGGAAGGCTGACAGGAAATCCAAAGGGGCTCAGTCAGTGGGTGGGAGAGAAAAGAAAAGGACCTGTGAATGAGGCTTTTACAAAAGTCTATGGTACTATCCACCAGGGGTTGCAGATCGGACAGTCCAAAGAAAACATGTGTGAAGGGGCAATTTATGCAGTTCTCTTATTAACCATTAGTTTTTATCTCTGCTAGCTCCAGTGGGGTGTATTGGTTTTGGGACCAGTGGAATGCAGATTAAATGGGCTATCTCATAAACAAGAATAGTTGGAGGGGAAGTTTTAGTTAGGCCAAAGGTGACTGGATATAACCAGCTTACAAATAACTTACGTTAGGTCTAAAACTGAATGTTGAGCTGGTGGATCACACATGCAATCCTAGTACTTGGGAGGCTAAACCAGAAGGATTATCCCAAATTTGAGGTCTGCCTGGGCTACATAGTGAGTTCAAGGCCAGCCTGAACTACATAGCAAGATCCTGTTTCAATTAATCAATCAATCAACCAATCAAATTCAATGTGGAGGCAGAAACTATATTAAATAATTTTTTGAAAGTGATCAAATGTCAAATTATCTGTAAAGCTTGCCTAAATTACTTAAAAATGCAGGTCCTACCCTTCCAATACTTATCATCATTTAATAACTTACATAAAACTTTTCTTTTGGTTTATTATTTGAGCGTAAATTTCCACCAAAATGTAAGTTCAGTGAGAATAGGAATTTTTGTCTCCTTTATGTCCTGCAATTTACTCATCATCTAGAATAATTCCTGGCACATACATAAATATTTATTAAATGGAGAAATCAAATATTTCTGCCCATGATGGAAAAACACTTGGGGGATATGGAAATAAAGACCAAGACTGAAACAAATTTGGTATTATTAGTCTTGAAACTCTTCAATCAGGACCAGTGTCACTTTTGGGTCTAAGTTTTGAGAACATGCAGAAACTGAAAATCCAGAGATTAAAGTGAATGTACCATATATTTTCTATTTAACCCCCTGTGTTTTGTTCCTAGGATAGACCTCATCCCACTTTATGTAATTAAGCAGACAAATATATGTAGCACATGTTTAGGAAGATTTTCAACTAATAAAAATTTAAAGTTTTAATAAAAAAAGGAGACTTTAGTAACTTGTAAGATACATGCAATTTCCAAGCAATGCTGAGGACAAGGGGGTATGCTATGCATTTTCAATAAAGTTATATAGCTTCTCATACTCTAACCCTTGTTCTTTGTTATGTAGTGAGTTTAATATTTTACATGCATGTTCTAATTGAATACTCACAAAAAAATTGTAGGGTAGACTATGGTACTCTAATTATATACATTTGAGTATGGGTACTTGAGACTGGAAGAGGTTAAGTGATTTGATAGAGATCATTGATTTACCCATACATTTCCTTAGGAGCATCACATTGGAAAAATAAACATTTTACTCAGTTTCTGAGGCTAATTATTCAAGCAGGGACTCTTGAAACCTTCTGTAGAAAGTTAGAATGTGGCCAGACCTAGACTAGTTAGGGCTGTTGGTGGAGATTTAGTATTTGCCGACAAACTTCTAGCCCCAACTTCCAACTACTAGAAAGCACTGTTGGGCAATAATAGTAATACAACTTTAGGATTATCTTGGTACCATCCTGCCACTCCATAAAGAAATCCCCTTGTCACCCTCAAGCCAATAGGAAGACTAATTTCCACTCTTGGATCTCCAGACTCAGCCAAAGTTGAATGAAAAGATACATGAGTTTTAAGACAGAGAGAAAAAAATTTCAAAGTTGTGGGTCTAGCATAGCTGTATCTGTCACTTTTAGGATTAATAATAAAGAATCTCCAGTTCCAACACACATTCACATAAGCAAACAAATAAGTTGTACATCAGCCTAGAGAGAGTCCCTGGAGTTATGCTTAGTAAGAGCAAGACAATATGCCCTTTGCAGAAGAAGGAGTTAGTCTCAGTTCTGATTCTGTTGAAAGCTGCAGAACCAATCCTGGAAGGCTCAAAACTGCGATGCTCTTTGGTATCCCAGCTGTTGCATTTCCTCATTTTTTGAACCTTGGGTTACTTTGCCTATTGGAATAGGTAAGCCTCTCTTCAGGATCTATAAATCATCTGATAATGCATAAGAAGAATAGAAACCTGTTCAGGTAGTTTATTGATGTGTGATGATCTCCAATGTCTTCTTGCAAAAGTCTCAGAAATGAGCTAGGGATTTATTTTCTGGGATCCTAGTTCTAGGAAAGGTAACATTGGTTTAAACTTTTTCATCAGTTTCCTGCCTTCTTTTGTACCTTTCAACTCCTCATTTCTCCTAGGTCTTTTGCTGAACTCAGTTCACATGGCAATACACTTCCACTAGCTGTCTCTGGCTTTCCCTGGGTCACTAGTGACAACACGGTCTTAGGATCCTGGCTATGTACCACATGAACGTCACATACTCCTTCCATTATATGCATGTTCTGTTCTGCAGCATGAGGAGAATGGGCAGAAGGATCCAGATTAAGGCAACCACACAGCCATCAATACAGACCTGGGGCTCTAGCTGTGCAGCACAAGTTCAGTGGGCCTGATCAGAGCGATGCTGTCATGCTAGGGACAGTGAGAAAGAAGCTTGCTGGGGCTGACACTTCACTTCTGAGCGCTCAGTAGTTAGGCAAAGGAATTTTCTAATTGAAGAAATAGGCAGAATCCTTGGAATGCTCTTACAAGGGGTGAAAGAATGAAAGCAAAGCTTTGAAAAGGTTAGTTTGACTATCATGGTATGTCAGATGAATTGGAGGCAGAGAGTCGGCATTTAGCAAGGTTTTATAATAACAAAGAAATAAAAATCCATGGACCAGGCTTACGGGAATAGACAAAATCAAAACCAAGACATTCTTTATAGGAACAACAAATAAGAAATGGTGACAGATAGAATTTATATGTTTAACAGCTGGGAGAAAATGGAGACATGTAGTTGAAAATCCAGATGTTCTGAAATACGTATTCAAGTCTTTAGTGTTATATGAGCCACACATTTTAAATTTTTAGAAGTATTTTGCTTTCTGGTGGTTGATGGCTGCTTCATTGATACAAATATGCTATGTATGCTCAAAGTCAATAATCTTAAAAAACAAACTAATAAATTTTGATGAGATTCTGGAACTTCTTCATGTTATTAAATTGTAAGGCTGATTTGAACAGATATTTGAATATACTTTAGGAATTCGGGATAGTTAATGATTTTATTAAAAAGTCTTTCTAGCATGAGTAATCATGAAATGACTTGCTTGCCCTAGCCCACCTGGGAATACTATATAGTGGGCTATTAGCAAAGAATGTGAATTCCATTTATTTATTATCCTGGCTTGGATAGAGTGTGGGTTAATAAGGCTTGCTCTGTTTCTTGAAAGAGTAGAATTTGTTTGGAGACAAATTATATAGCATATTATAGAAAAAAAGGCTATTTTGAAGTCAGACTGACCTGGGCACTAATTTCATCTCTGCTATTGAGCAGCTCTGTAATTTGTGCATAGTCACTTCACCTGTGAGGTGGTTGACTTTTTATTTGCAAAATAGAGATAATAGTACATAATTCATGAGGCTGTTTGCAATAATTAGATGAGTTAATGTAGTATAATGACAGATGCACAAAAGGCACTCAGTAAATGTCAGCTCTGTTCCTTGAAGTTCTTTTGCTAAGCCAAGTACTAGAAAGGTTGTCTTATCAGACCTGGGGGAACTAGTGAAGAATTTGTTGGGCACTAGGAAAATGTGTGTGTAGCCAATGCTCTTACCAAATTAGTATAAAGTGTTGATTTCCGTAGACGAAGAAGGACAAAGAAAGGATGTAAAAGTCATTTTTTACTCTCAAAGAAAAGAGTAACTAATCAAGGAAGTCAACCACAGAAATAAATTATAATCCCATCCCAAATTTGGGCAGATTTATTTCCATTTTTGATGGAAAGTAATTGTATCAGTGAGTAGATGGAAGGGTCGGTCAACAATAGAAAAATGAAGGGACAAAATCATGGTAATGGGGCAATAAATCTGGCACTTCTGCACAAGCCAAAAACTAAAATAAAAAATTAACTGAAGTAATATATCCAACTTCATTTTGGAAATCAAATGTTATTGTGAATATGGCACAATCTGAGCACAATGTGAGTGATTATGTCTTTTGCTACATAAGATATGCTAATTTAGTATTTGAGAGATTTTTATTAAGAAATTTAATCTAAGCTTGGTGGAAAACAAGGACAAGTGATTAATAATCAAACTGAAAGCTGTAAAAAGAGACAAAGTAAGTTCAAATAAATAAAGAAAAATGAGGCAGAAATTTATTTAAGGAAGCCAGGCTAAATTTTGACCTTCATAATTATGCCTGCATAAGTAGATCTTCACAAGACTAGCAATTAGTGAGGTAATGATCTAGTATTTTGTAAACCAAGAATTTTTCTTCTGTATGCAGTCTAGAGATGTTATATATGTATATATATACTCCAGAAATGAAACAATGTTGTGAAGTAATTTATTGTTAAAACTGAATGAGTTTTAACATAAAGCAGGCAAGAACAAAAATAAGCCAAATAACTCATGCAAATATGTATAAATCATACCATTTAATTTGTGCATGAATGAGCTTGAGAGAATAAAAGAAAGGAGCCACACTAAATGAGAAGAGGAAGTTCATAGAAAACTAAAGTAGCCGAACACAAGAGGAATGGTGAAGACTGGGAAGAAATTTAAGAAGAAACAATTCTTTGAAGACATTTCAAGACTGAGATCTCTGATGTAGCACTGATCGAAGGATTATCTTTCATTCTCATCCCTCTGAAAATAAGCAATGAAGGTCAAGGAACAGAAAAAGTTGTAGTTTATTGGCTTGTTTATGATGTCACAGGGCCAGCCGTGGTTACTCTCCTTCACAGTGAGTTATGGCCATTGTACACAGAAACTCAGCAAAAGAATTCTTCCCAGTGGAGAAACAAACTTCCTTGCTATGTTACCATCTGTGCTATGTGGGGTAGTAGTTTGCCTGTCATCAGGTTACTGAAACCAATCATTATTTTTGGGACTGCTGAAATTATTGAGGAATCCCCACTCCCCAGGCAGACAGACCTAAAACTTTCATCTGACCTTCTGCTTTTGCCATTAGAGCAGTAACTCTTCCCTGGAGGCAGACAACACTTGGGTAATTTCAGAGAGGGCAAAAGAGTGGAATAATAGGTTGTCTTGGAAGGGTTGAAAGATTAAACCTCTGAAGAGAAAAAATAAAATGAGTCATGTTGAATTGTAACTACTTCTTAGGGTCAAAGTTTAAATGTCTGTAACCAGTGTTTTTGCTTGACTTGCTGCTGAAATAATTAATGCTCCTGGTCTTAAATTAATTGAAAATAAAGTTTTTCATTTAGAGCATATGAAATTTATTTCAACAAACAAAAAAGACATTCATAAAAAGAACTGTAACTGTCAGTCACTGAAAACATGCAAATACAAATAATCTTAGTTTTGGGAAATGAGTAATTTTCTTCTTTAAACTCTAAAAGGATATGATGGTTTTCATTAGACCAAGAATGATGGACTTGGCTATGAAAATAAATTTACAATAAAGGAGGTAAAAAGAATGGTGGAAAAATGTGGGAGAAATCCACAACTTCCCTCCTTCAAATGATTCTGCATGTAGTTTCATATATATATATATCCTTTAAAGTTTTCATTTAAAGAGCCATGAAAGATTGTACAAGAAACTAGAGACTTATAATCCTTCTTTTGAGAAAAGTAATTATAGATCCTGTGATTGAGACAACTAGGCAGAATATATGTCATGAGTTGAGCTTTGCACACGTAGATTAGCCAAATGTGTGGTGGGTTAAATTTGCTTTTCTTCTCAGCAGCAAGTATGCTAGCAAGGTATGTTTTACAGTTCACTTGGGGAGATAGTAAATATTTATGCTTTATTTAAAAGGTTAAAACAACACCTGATAATTGGAAAACAAGATCGTAAAATGTTTGGTTATGTTGGAAAACAGCCAATAATTTAAGTACTTAAACCTTACTGTTGTCTGTTAGTCTAAGTACAGGGAAAACAGAGTTAACATTCATGCTTGGCAATGGGAAATTTTGAACAGTCAATATCGTATCCAGAATTCTGAAAGCATTTGTAATCAATTTGATTCTCAATAAATGAAATACAAAAAGTAGAAGTAAAGTGGAAATCCCTGATAAAGGAAGGTGCTAGTGAATCATAAAGAGGTTTCTAAACATTGGTCATTACTTGTAGGTGTTTTCTGTGAATCAGCTTAACTAGAGAACAGTGAACATCATTGTAGATGGCTAATCTCAAACACTTCTACTGGTAAAGATGCTCCACTGTCCCTGAGGTTGATTGTTCCATCCATTTTTCTGACTTTAGGCAAATCATTCTTCGGCTCTGGTTCAGTTTCCCCATTGCCTAACTTCTTAGGGTGGCTGTGCCTTTCAAGTTATATGTGGGAAAGTACAGTGTAAATAAAATATCTTGCTATTATAACTCTGTAAGAGGATTTTACACTTCCTTTAAGGAAATGTGTGTCCCTGGCCATATGTCAATCTTGGGTTCTAATGAGATCCCTCGTGGGAGCCTGTGAAAGGCCTGAATGTCTGATCTATCACCACCAAGACCAGGTAGATGGGTTCAGAAGAATTTATTCAGATAACACTAAAGAAAACAAAAACAATGCCCCAAACTAAAAAAGCTAAAAAGAAAAACAAACAAAAAACCTGACTCTAAACAAACCCAACAAAATACAATGGAACACCACAAAACAGCCCCCCAGCTAGCTAATTTCATCAGATATCTTGAACAAAATAGTTTTTAATATTTTTTCTTTTCTTCATTGTTACTATATTCATACTTTCATGAAAATAAACTCTTTGGCGTCTTCATCTTTAAGGACCAGTGGTCAAAATAGAGGTTTTGGCAGCTGCAAAGCAGATCACTCCCTCTCCTTGTGCAAAAGCTGCTCTCTGGGGAAAGACCTAACCCAGCCGTTGATGCAGCAGCCAGAGGGGTGCAGTGAGTGCAGTCCCTCCACAGGTTTAACTTAGAGCTTGGCTGTGTCCAGTTAGCAGAACATGGCAGTAAAATTGTGCCAGCCAGGGCTCTACATGTACTTCCTGTTCCACCGGAAACCTTGCTTCATCTTATTAAAATTGCCTTCCAAGAAAGTAGTACCTTCCAAGAATTTAATAGTTATATCTCTGGCTCTGAGGGACTTGATCAACTTGCAAGATATGTTTGTTTGAAGCTCACAGATGTAAGCTCTGGGTGCTTATTGTAGCTAATTGTACGTGGATATCTTCTGTGTGTGGTGCCTGAAGCCCCATGTCAGGCATGGGATGATGTTTAAATAAATTCTTTGATAACATGATTATTGAAGATTAAAAAGTTATTAAAATGACTTCCCATGAAAATCAGTTCATCAACAACACTGAAGGAAGTTTTCATCTTAAAGCTATAGAACTGGGTAGAAAAAACGGCATCAACCACAAGACAACTAACCTGCCTTCCGGGGTCCTATGCAACCGGCGTGGACTCCAGAAGAGAAAGAGATGGGCCCTTCGGGAACCCGCCCCACTGGGCCTGAGTGGTACCAACTAGAAGACAACTAATCTGCCTTCTGGGGGCCTGCGCAACCTGTGTGGACTCCAGGAAGAGAAACATGCACCACCACCACCACCCCCGACCCGTATGCCTACTGGCACGCAGGCTAAGAATCAAAGACAGCTACCCCCCCCCCAAAGCAATCCACTGGTTTGGAGGTCTGGCTAAATTGCTAGCAACTAAGGTACATAAAACAACTAAATGCTAGTATTGTTTTGTTCATTTTGCAGGCCTGGGACTGGCAGCCTGAGCATCTCTTTGGAAGATGACAGTACCAATGTAGCAAACATGGGGGATTCTCTTCTGTCTTGTCTTCGAGGCCCAATATTGTTTTCATTGTTTTGCTTTATTCTGATTAGTTTTTTGGGGGGGGCTTTATTTTACACTGTGTTTGTATTGGTTTTATTGTGTTTTTTCTTTTCTTTTTTTCTTTTTGGTTTGATTTTACTATACCTGTTGGAATGGTCAACTATTCTGAAAATAACAAGATACACTATAGTAGCTATTGTTTTCATAGTATCTTTCTTTGAAGTTCTGTACCAGTTCTACTGCTTTGTTTTGATTGACTTTGTTCTGTTATGTTTTGTTGGATTTTACTATCTTTAAGATAAAAAAAATTAAAATAAAATGGAAGTCATTTCAGTTAAATAAAAAAAAATTAAAAAAAGAAAAAAGAAAACACTTGCAACTGCTTGGTGTTCAGAAATTGGCGGGAATGGATAAACCATCACCTCTCCCAGAGCAGTAGATAATTTCATTTGGCTGCATGTAGGTCTTTAATTATGGTGAGGCTGTTCAGTGCACTCCAATGGCCTTACTGCCTGCTTGTTCCCATTAATTTTGAAGTTGTAACCCAAGTCCAGAGCTGTTTCAGTGTGACCCTGAGGTTACTCGAGTTACCCATTTGTGTTTAAGTAAATAATTGTGGTTGGTAATTTCCCTCTGGAACCCTTGGAATATGGCAATTACATGAAATTTGCTTGGCTCTTTCATGCATGCTCAGAGTCAGAAATAAGTGCAAAAGGCATTTGGAATGATAATTTCTAAGATATGCCTGTCCCCCTCAATAGCCCTGTGTTCCTTCTCTGGCCCATCAATATTCCCATTGTCACTTTTAACTGCAAATTTAAGAAGATGCTGGAAAAGGAGGGCATATTTTTTTAAGCCAGAGAGATAAGATGGTTTCTATTCTCTTTCACTAAAATGAAACCTATATTTTCTCTGTGTACAAAAGCTAATGCTTGGGGCAGTACTTTACTTTTTTACTTTTCTGGCTGAAAAAATATATTGATATTTCTAAAGTGAATTATCCTGTAGTTTGTTAGGAGACAAGTTGAATTTTGGAAATGAATTAAATAAAGTTCTATGTCAGAATACTTGTTTAGAAGAGTACTCATATTCACAACAGTTCCTAAAGAAAGGCAGTGCATAATCAATAATGATGGACTGTTCGGTTCTTCTAAAAACCAGAGCCTCTGTGTAGGAAATCTAGTTCTCTGAAAAAATCAATGGACATTAATTTCGCAGAACCACAAGTCAAATTTTTAACAAATGAAGAGAAATAAAAATCTTTATACATCAACTTCATAGACATAGGCTAAGTATTTAATTATGCAGCCTATTTTGTTCTCTCATAGAAACTCTAGAAGATCCTGCATTCCTGAATACAAATGGCAGTACAGAGTATTATGATGACTAAATCATGAACTGATGTCATAAAGTCTAATAATTCGGGAAATAACAAAACATGACTGAAAAAAATAGGCAATAAAGTAGAAAGGCTCTAAATTTGCTTATAAAAAAACCTTTCGAATTTTCTCTATGCAACTTAATAATAACTAGATATTGAGCAAGTCTTTTAATATCCCTGAGCTTTAATTTCTTCATTTATAAAAAAATTACAATATTTCACTCAGGTCACAGGTTTATTGTGAAGGTGAATAAAATATTTATGATACTGTATTATAATTCATAGTTTGCAATGCAAATGTTATTCTAATAATGTTTAATATCATATGGCAAAAGTTCTTTAAGGATTGTAACCTTGCTGTCACTTTTAAGAGTTCACTAGAATGCTGGTCTTGGAAACACATACTGAAATTTTTCTTCATGAATATTTGTGCCTACTGTTATGGTCTGTATGTAAAATGTCCCCCAAAGCCTTATGTGCTCCCAGTAGTGCTTTTGGGTGGGACTGGATCACAGGTGTTCAGTAAATGAAATAGTCCACTGATTGAATTAGCATAATTCTAGATGTGGCTAGATGGAGTTACTAAAGACATAAAACTCATCCTGGGTGTAAGTGGCACCAACCAATAGGCTTTAAGCCTTCTGAACGGAATAAAAAAGGGAAAGGGAGGCTCTCTGCTGCTGCTGTTTTTCTGCCTAACCTGCCATGGACTCCTCTGCCATGCCTCTATTGTCATGTTGCTTTGCCAGCTGGCTATGGATTTAAACCTCTACAAACTGTGAGCAAAATAAACTTTTCTTTATTTTGTCCCAGCAACAAGAAAATAACTAAGTCATCTATCATTTGTGTCAATGGTTAACACAAGGATCATTGTGACTAAGGATCTAAACTCAGCTTATCATGGATGTGGATAACACAGTTAATTCAATAAACTTTTAACACATATTGCTTTTGAAGATGAATCAAAATTAAGAACAATTAAATGACGTAGTGCTGCTAAATCTCAACAAGGGAAAATGGAAAGACCAAAAGATTGAAAAGGATCAATAAGTCTTTTTTGCCCTGCCAATAACTTGTGTGATTTCTTTCAGATCTCTTCTGAGTTTCAGTTTCTTATGAAACTACATGAAGGGAGGGACCTCAACTACAGGGGGCCTCCTGGAATAATCCATGAGGGAGAAAGTGAAGGGGAAGGAGTCAGTAGGAGGAAGTGTGCCCCAGGTAAAGTCAAGCCTGGGCATACTTCACATAGCATCTGGGATAGCCGTCCAAAAGCACCTTCCCCTTAGTAGTGAGAGCACGAACCTTTAGCAGGCAGCCCCCACAGCAACTGTGGTGGCATTTACCAGCACAGGAAAGGAAATCAAGGGGGCACCAAATATCAGTGATGATAATTCATTGCTCATGTCTTGTAAAAAGTTTTCTCTGCATTGAAAGTCTGGTAAGTGCATTATGAACAAATAAACCCCAGAAGTTATTCTCCCTTCTATACCATCTTTGTTGAAGCACTGTGAACTCTGCCTCAAAATGTAGTAAGCAGATTTCTTTTCTTTAGATACATTCCCTGATGGTCATTTCAGTAAGGGTAGCATCTAACCTTCTAAGTAGACACCAAGAAAAATCTATTTTGCAGGAAAAATGCTAAGTTGGTTTAAATGACTTTGAAGACTAAGATATTATTTCTGCTTTTCATGTCACCTCTCATTAGCCATTTTCCATAATTATCAGATTTACTTTCTGATTGTCTAAATTGAACAAAGTGAAAAACTGTCATTAAAAACTAGAATTTAAGCAATCAGTTATGTAAATTTCAGACCAAAATGCATAGCCAATAATCAAGAAAAAGTTAGAATAAGCTTTCTCAAAAACAATCCTTCAGTCCTGATGGTTTTCCAGAAACAAGGAACTCCAAAGTCAAATAGCTTGTATGCTACGCGTCTGTGGGATATGCTACATCTTTTATCCTTATCTGGCAGTTTCTTACCACTTTGTACAGTGACTAGTTTTTTGCTTCCTGCTTACTTCCTGCTCTTCAATTGTTTATGAGCACTGCAAGTGTAGTTGTCTGCCCTATCCCCCATGCTATCCCTAAGGCCTGGCCCATTAAACTCTTCATTATTCTCAACAATTATTTATTTAAAAATTATTATGAATATTTTGAAGTTTTTAAAATTCCTGCACTAATGAGATCTGTTAAACCTAGTGTTTCCTAAATGAACATATGCAGATGAATCTCTCTGTGTCCACCCAGAGCTCCCACCTAGAAAACATTTTGGGAAACACTAGCCAGAGAAGATAATTCGATAGAGGCCAACATTTTATCTTGATGTAGAATGGTGATTGTGCTGTTCATTTACCTTTTGCCCTTCCACAAATCCTTTCTCTGTTCTCTATATCTTCTGGGCTTCATCACACTCTGGTTTCTGATTAGATTTGGACAAGGAGAGGCAATGTAGGAAGTCAAGGCAGGAAAAAAGAGAGTTTGCAGCATGTTCTCCTCACTCCCTCAGTTTTACCACTTAGTCTTCTAGCAGTTCAGTACTGCCTATGATGACTGCACCTCTCTAGGGACCTCCTTCCACTCTTTTAGCTCCCCCAGGCTTCATTAATATGGACTTTCTCTTCCCCAATCAGGCCTCAGGTCATTGATAACATCCCTCGGTACTGTCCTTAGGATCTCAGCTTTGATCATGACCAAACTTCTACAGTCCTTTCATCACAATTTCTCAAGAACCCCTGTGATAGTATGCCTTCTATTGTCTGTGGGCCCTCTGACTTCCTCACTGATGATGTTCCCATCTGGAAAGTACTGCCAGAAGGAAACTATACATCTTTCTAGCAGACTCAGAGCCTTGCATAGTGTTTTTGTTACACCGATTGAGGTTTTATGAATTCCCTGAATTTCATCCACATCTATCCTATTTAACACAAAAATAAACCCTGGAATCAAACTGAAGTGCACTTATGAGTTTATAGTTGAGAGATCAACTCTGTGTTAGAGAGTCTTATTCTATTCCTTACATGGGTTTTGAGCTTCAAAGAAAATATGAACTTATTCCTCAGGGTCATCAATCTTCATTTTTCTATACTTCAGGACATGATGGGCACTCGTTGCCCCTTAATTCAATTCACGTATTCATTTAGAGAACGGCCACAGCTGCTGAGAGTAGATGAAGTGGAAGCACCATGCATTAGCTTCAGACTAAAGGGTAACATTTAGCAACACTGAACAAAGGCAAAGGGGGACACATTAGTGAACAGAAAGTACCAATACCCAGGTGTTGCATCAAAACAACTTTCTTTGATATAAAGATTGGATTAATATATTTGCTTTTTATTTTTACAGTTTAGCAACAATTAGGATCTGTTCAGTGATGGTAGAATAATACCTAACATTACCTAGCAGCATATTCTTGTAGATAGGGATGACTATGGCATTTCATGAAATCTTGGTTTCGTAACTAGCATTAGCAGCTTTGTTTGCATTAGAAACCAATGAAGATGGGATGTGGAAAATTAAATAATACTGCAAAATAAAATTTTTAAGGTGCATGGAGAAGAAGTTTCCTACTCTGCAATGGGTTTATAGAAATTTGATCTCTTATAGAGAACCTCAGAGGACACCATGAAGATGGAAACACAGAGAACGGCAGACAGAGACTTGTATGAACAAGCAAGGCCCCTGAGCTGTATAGTACTTCAGGGAGCCTCCAGCACCATCAATATAAATACTCAATTATCGACTGAAGTTGGCATTTTCCATCAAAATCCTTGAGAGTAGTAAAGCCAATATGAATGCTACCTTTGTTTGTGCTCTTTTGCTCATTTCTTTATCCTAGGCCTAAGCCAATTTATTCTTGGCATAGTTCTAATCATCTTGGAAATTATTTTGCTGAATAGATCATTTTGTTTCTTGTTGGGTGGGTTCTTGATATGGGTTGTGTGTTTCCTTCTGTGGAACTGATTCATAATGTTTCAGGCTAAACCTGTTTGGGCAGACAGGTCTGTGATGAAAATAATGAAACCATGGATCTCCTGTTCCTTTTTATGGTTACTTGCTTTAATATTCATTTGTTTATATAGTATTTTTCACAGTATTAGTTCCTTTAAAGAGTGTCTCTAATCTTTATCTTGTCTAAAAGTTGACTCTTCCCTGGATGATACAATCCAAAGGTTAAAGGTCCATCCATAGCTATTTATCTCCCTCAGAAAAATGGTAACAGAATGCAGAAGATATTCACCAGTATTTCATTTGCAGTCTAACTATGTTTAAGGTTAAACTTTATTCACCCTGGTCCAGACATGACCAGTTACTCCTCCAGAATGAGGACTTGGACTTGCACAATTCTTACCTTACCCATTGAGACCCCAACCCCTTCACGTCTTCAATGTTATCTGCTTTGAACACAGGTAACTTTTGAACAATTTAGCAGTGTATATCCAGAAAACCTCAAAACACTCATTTCTAAAAATGCTATCTACTATTTGCATGAATCAATAGTCAATTCTGATAGTTTCTCCACAGTAAACCATGAAGGGGGAGCCCACTCTCCTATTTTTGCCTGTTGAAAGAAAGTTTATTTTCATTACTAGTATCTGTATTAAGATTAACAAGCTTCAAAATTTAAACCCAGGATACTCTTTGAGTTTCCTGCACTGACTTCTGCACTTAAAACACCCATGTACCCA